>JAKUCM010003358.1:0-36676 GCA_023374145.1 Lepidium sativum
GAGAGAAGTTGAAATCGAGTCTTAAGCTCGTGAGGTTTTTTGGGGTTTTGTTTGGTTTGAAACAGATATTGAAGGAAATTGGGCAAGACTTGTCAGACTTCAATTGTGGCCTTGCTCATGTCTTCTGTGAGTTATTTTCTTGTTCTCTATAGATTTCATTCAGCTTCAACACTCTAGATAAAAAAAAATGGTTTTTTGTTTTGTTTTTCTTTTCACTTTGTTTCAGTACAACATACAAGTGCTTCTCTCACAATCAATGAGAATTATGATCCTGATGTTCAAGCTGATACTGAGACTTTCTTGAACAGGATTGTTCCTGAGGTATATCTATATATATGACTGGCTTCTTAGTTCACTTATGTGGTGCTTCAGTTGACCATTTTTGTTGAATTTCAGGGGAATTCAGCGCCTTGGAGGCATACCATGGAAGGTGAGTCTACAATTACCATTATTTGTTGATTTCATCAGATGAATTTATATAAATCAAAGCTGTTGAATTGTGATTCTCCTCTTATAGCAGAATGCTAGTAGTTTCGAACTGTATCTTATTTCATCAAATCTTGTGTAAATAAATAACTGCAGGTCCAGATGATATGCCAGCTCATATCAAATCATCAATGTTTGGATGTCAACTCACGTGAGCTACAATCTTACTATAACTCTGATGTTTTTCACAATTTATTGTTTGGATGTTCACTAAACAAGTGTATTAATGGTTCTGCAGAATTCCAATAACTAAAGGAAAACTCAACATGGGAACTTGGCAGGTAATAAATGTCTCCATCTGAGTATGCATTACATATCCTCACATGTTTTCATGACTTCTTTCGATTTAAAAATTATGGGATCTCCATTCTTACAATACAACCTTTATTTTCTACTCAATGTATCATATTTAAAGCTTTTGTATTGGAAATGTTGGGCTTTCAGGGAATATGGCTGTGTGAACACCGTGATGCTCCAACAGCACGTAGAGTTGTGGTTACTCTCAATGGAATCTAAATGGCTTGTAACCTCAGTGAATTTACGGTCATGTAATGAATTGTGCCTTTTCTATCAGACAATGATGTGACTAATGTGCACATTGTGGTGTTTATTGCATCTGAAAAGTCCATGTTTACCCAAAATAATACAAGAAGTTCAAAGAAAAGAGGAGAACTGCAGAAACTGAGTTAGGAAACTGAACTCATGATAACTTTATAAACAAATATGTAAAAATAGCATTTGTCAAAGAGACTTTTGGTTGTTTTTTTTCTTTCAAACTAGAATCAGGACATGCTTTTGAAAGTCTTTAATCTTTTTCCCATGGAAACCAAAAAGAAGCTAAACTAGATTGCTTTATCATACACTGAGTAAAGAACCTTCATGTTATATATGCTCTGCAGAGAATCATGTTTCTATAGGAAAAAAAGAATGTGCTCTGCAGAGGAGAGCTCATCAAACAGAGGCTAAAAAAGTTATTTGAGGCAAAGAATACAAGATATAAGACCAGCTCCATCAATGGTCTCTCAACCAAATTCTTAAAATTTAAAATTAAAATAATATAAAGTAGTCTATAATAATTAAAATAATAGTAATTTTAAGAGACAAAGACAAATGGTTTCTTCTTTAAATATTTTTTAGCAAATTTAAGAATCTCTCTGGTACACATGAAAAAGTGTAAATGGATATAAATTTTCTTAACTTCAAACAATAACTAAAATATTAACATTATATTTTTAAAGAACTCAGCTAGTCTCTTCACCCATGAACATATGCTCTAATGACAAAAAAAAAACGAGAAAAGGGTACATGATAGAGTAAACGAGAAAAAAAAAAGGAAGAGAGAAAACCAAAAAAGTCCTTTTGTCTGGAAGATCCTTTTATTATCTATCCGAGCTCCATGTCTTTTAAATCCATATGTTCCATTCCTTCTTTAAGAAGTTTAATCACATCTTCCGTCATACTGTGTTTACCATGCGGTGTCACTTTTGTCTTTCTCTGTTTCTCTAACTCGACCGCCCAACTATATATTACCATTCCCACCACGGCTATGACCATCCCTGTTATGTTCTTAAATGTCATCTCGGAGTCAAACAGAAGCAATCCTAATGTTAGGACACAGACTGTTTTCAAGTGACCAAGAACTTGGAATGAAGTAGCGGAGAATCTTCCGATGCAGAGATATTGGCTTATGTTGCAGAAAACCGCCAGTCCGCAGGAGAGAAGAATGCATAACTGTGTGTGTGTTTGGCATAGTAAGTAACTGTTAGATAAAAGCAACGGGTTGAGATTTGAAGATTTTTGGATACTTACGATGACACCAGAAGACAGCTTGTAAGTACTAATGAATTTGTCGCTCAAGAAATAGTCAACAAATGGACCAAAGATGAGGAGTGAAATGGCTTGGATTGGAGCTGTTTTGCTCAGCAACTCGAAAGATCCGACTGCGTATTTTTTCTGCTGTGAACCAATTGACTGTTTCCACAGAGAAGTATTATCAGAAAACACTTGAACATCATCATCAAGAAGGAACTCTTTCAAGGGTAAGACTGTTCCATAAGGATTTCTAAGCCCTAAGACACCTTATCTCAAAGATTTATGAGCAATAGATAACTAACATTATTGATCTTCTTCCAAGTTGTGATCTCAGATCTCAGATATTTTTGACAAATCTAGGTAAAGCTTAATCATCTTAAAGCCACAAGATAACATATGTTGTTGAGAAAAGTTTTAGACTAGTAGAGAAAGCACATATCAAGGTAGGGAGGAACAGTGAATATGATAAAGATTGAACAAGTTGAGTGATGGGGTTGAAATAAAAGCTTGCGATCTGCTGGAGAGATGTGTAGAAAACGGCAGTGCAAAGCACAAATGAAACCTTTGGCATTAACCTTGACATCAGTTAAGTACAAACCCCAACTCCTACAACCACAACCATTACAGATGCTTTCACTTCTCTCGAGTAATGCTTGTTATGAAGAACCCATTCCATCACGCAGACAACAGGAATCATGCTCAGTTTCGATATCTACGTGAGTACAAAACACCTGATATAGAATCAATAAGGACTGAAACACCAGTCGCGTTTGACAACATACCAACGAGAGCAGTGCTAGCGAAGTGGAATCCAGTGAGAGTTGTCAATGAAATACATAATAAATTGCTAAAAAAGAGATCTCGAAATTCACACAACTGAAATACGGCATTGTTTAAACGAAAACAGGGTTCATGTTCATGCAGATCCAATAAGAAATGTAAATGAGAGATACAGATCAGAAATTAAACCAAAGCTGAAGCTGAAACCAGATGATGCCATGAGCTGTTTATTAGACATAATGATCCCAACGGAGCTTGTTACGTTCATTGCCCATGCTCCCACGTCAGAAACAGCCGATGCCTTCTTCTCGTCCTTCTCCATGTTGAACAATGGCTTCGAAGACAAGCAACTCTTGCTTGTAGAAGAAGCAATTGACACCACACAACCTAATCGAACCAACTAGACTCTAAAGTTGTAGTTGGGATCTAAACAAGTGGTTGTGTTGGTTCAAAGTCACGTGACCCTCCTAGGAAAGAGCAAAGAGCCGTTGGAACCAAAGGGGAAATGTTTCCCCTTCTCCTTTTGTAAAGCTTAGTAACATAAATAGTAATGTTTTGGTGTTTGTATAGCCAAGTATATTGATGTATAGGATAGTCTTCTTCCATATAAATAAGCTGTAAATCTTCTTGTAAATGTTTGTGGCCTATCGATCATTTAGACCTTCGGAATTTGAAGCTAGAGGTCTAAAGCCTCTTCATATTGCCGGTCGCTCCTGTCCGTAAGCTCTCGTTGACCCAAAGTCCTCAAAGCGAGAGAATTAGGGTTCGATTCCGGAGAGGGAGCCTGAGAAACGGCTACCACACTCTAATTTCTTCAAAGTAACAGCGCCGGAGGCACGACCCGGCCAGTTAAGGCCAGGAGCGTATCGCCGACCGAAGGGACGAGCCAAGAAGGAGGAAAAGGACCATAAAGGACCCACAAAAGTCCCCAAATGAAGGAGAATAAAATCTCTTCCTTCATAATCTCCTAATCTCTTCTTCTCTAATCTCTACAAAACTCTTTCTTCTTCCCTAATCTCTACAAAGCTCTCTCTTAACTCTATAAATCTCACATGGTATCAGAGCCATAAGCTCTTGAGACCCCTTAATTCCGCTATAAATCTTTCTCTTTTCTCTCAATTCCTCTTGTTTGATTCCGTCATTGTTGTTCCACCATTGTTACTCCTTGAACTTCTTTGTGTGACCGCTGGATAAAAGAAGGAAACATGTGTAAAAGATGGATAATTCCAAGAATTTTGCTGTTTATGTTATCCTCAAGGGAGTAAACTACTTGTTATGGTCAAGAACCGTGAAAACGGTATTGAGTGGCCGTAGACTTTGGGCTCACATTGAAGGGGAAGCTCCAAAGAGGACGGTCCGATTTTTGGGTCAAGGAAGACACGAGCTTGGTGGTGGAGGATGAGCATGCTAAATGGTATCAAGATGACCAAGTAGCTCTTGTAATCATTCAAAGCTCTCTTGATCCTTCAATCCATGAAGCTTACTCCTATTGTGAAAGTGCTAAGCAATTGTGGGAAACTCTTAAAAAGGTGTATGAAAATCTCTCAAACCTTAGCCGAATCTATGAGGTTAAGAAGGCCATTAATGACCTTAGTCAAGAGGGTATGGAGTTCACTCAATGGTTTAGAAAGTATAGGTCGCTTTGGGCCGAGCTTGAAATGCTTAGGCCGCCAACGGTGGATCCAAGTGTATTGGGAGAAAGACTTGAACAAGACAAGGTCTTTGGACTTTTAATGAACCTCAACCCAGCCTACGGTGACCTAATCCGCCACTTACTTCGCCAAGATAAGCTCCCAAGCCTTGAAGAGGTGTGTGGCTACATTCAAAGGGAACAAGGCTCAGGAAGCCTTCTCGGTGGAAAGGAGGAACTTGCTATAGCTAACAAAGCCTCCTACCGCCAAGATGAAAGGAAGACCTTTGTGTGTGACCACTGCAAGCATAAGGGACACACCAAGGATCGTTGCTAGACCTTACACCCTCACCTTAAGCCAACAAAACCGTGGGACAAGCCAAATGCGCATATTGTTCAAGAAGAAACTGGAACAAAAGGGATCAGATCAAGTAATGTACAGCCGGCTGTAGGAGGATCTATGGCAGCTAATCATGACGAGTATGTGAGGAAGGCTGATCTTGAAGAACTCATAAAATCAATTAATGCCTTAAAGGAATCCGGTAACTCATTTCTTGCTTCCAAAATCTCTAGGGTCGCTAGTTGTAGATTCCGGAGCAACTCACCATATGATTAGCAATGCCAATCTTCTTGAGGATATGAAACCAACCCTAGGATGTGTTAGTATAGCTGATGGCAAAAGGGTTACAATTAAAGGGATTGGTAGCTTGAATCTTTTTGATAGAAAGTCTAAAGCGTTTTATATGCCCAATTTCAAATCGAACTTGTTAAGTGTGAACAAGGCTGTGAAAGACTTAAATTGCAAGGCTATATTTGATTCTAAAAAAGTGTATTTTCAGGATATTGAGACTGGTAGAGTTCTTGGAGAAGGGAGTATCAAAAACGGATTGTATCTTCTAGACGATATCAAGACTAATCCGAGTTTATCTTTAGTTGCAAGCCATTCAAGTTCTAGTTGTTTTAAGGCTTTAAATTCCTGTAGTAATATTGAAAATGATGCATTATGGTATGCCCGTTTGGGACATCCTCATTCTAGAGCATTAAGTTTATTATGTCCAAGTATTTCTTTCAAAAACGATAATTGTGAGGCTTGCATACTTGGGAAACATTGTAAAACGGTGTTCCCTAAATCTTTAACCATATATGAAAAATGTTTTGATCTAGTTCATTCTGATGTTTGGTATCTCCTTGTGCATCTAGAGAAAAACATAAACATTTTGTGACATTTATCGATGAAAAATCAAAATTTACTTGGATTACTTTAATTCCAAGTAAAAATAGGGTTCTTGGGGCCTTTACTAACTTTCAAACTTATGTTTTGAATAAATATAGTGCCAAAATTAAAATCCTAAGGACGGATAATGGAGGAGAGTACACAAGCCATGCATTCCAAGTATTTCTTGCAACCCACGAGATAATTCACCAAACAACATGCCCTTATACCCCACAACAAAATGGTGTTGCGGAGAGGAAGAATAGGCATCTCATGGAGGTAGCAAGGTCTATGATGTTTCATAGACATGTCCCTAAAAGATTTTGGAGTGATGCGCTTGTCTCGGCTTGCTACTTGATTAACCGAACACCCACAAAAATTCTAGGCGACATGTCACCATTTGAGGTATTAACAAAGACTAAACCTACCATTGATCACCTTAGGGTATTTGGATGTGTGTGCTTTGTACTTGTTCCAGGTGAGAAAAGGAATAAGCTTGAGGCAACAAGTGTTAAGGGAATGTTCATTGGTTACTCGATAACTCAAAAAGGGTACAAATGTTATATTTCAGATACAAGAGGTATTTTGATCTCTCGGGATGTGAAGTTCCTAGAAGGAAAGGGTTATTATGATGATCAAAGGTGGGAGGACCTGCATGACCTCTCCAACAATGAGTCGGATAAAGCTCAAAGCCTTTGGTTGATTCTTGCAAAATTGGGAATCACGGACACCCTCCAAGCCGCGGCAAGTGCACCAGTCGGAGCGCGGAACGCGAGCGGCACGGAGGATGCGATTGGATCGCAGGACACGGATCACGTGCAAGCCGAGATCGGCGTACGACCTGCTCCTGGAACGCATGACTTGACTGATTTGGAAGCAGTGACCGGGACAGAGGCCACAAGTGGGTCGCCAGCCACGATCAGCGCCCCTTTACCCACGATCAGCGCACCTTTACCCACGATCAGCGCCACGATCACCGATGAGTCTCCCGGTGTTGAATTGTCAAGAGATACCCTCAACGATCTCGAGCCGCCTTCTCAAAGACCACGACGGAGCACGAGGGCACTGAAACCTTCCAAGTGGGTTAACCGGACCATGTACTATAACAATATGGCCGTAGGACACCTATATCAAGGTGTATGTGATCTCTCGGGTATTCCGGAAGAACACTATGCATTTCTTACTCAACTGGACCAGACATTTATAACAAAGACCTATGAGGAGGCTAAGAAGGATAAGATATGGCGTGATGCGATCACAAGTGAACATGAAGCCATGGTTCGGAACCATACATGGGACGAAGCCGAATTACCCGCGGGTAAGCATACCGTGAGCTCTCGATGGATCTTTACCATCAAATACAACAGTGATGGGATTATTGATCGCCACAAATCAAGACTCGTAGCTCGTGGGTTCACTCAAACCTATGGTGAAGATTATCATGATACATTTGCTCCGATTGCGAAACTACACACGGTACGTGTTGTCTTATCCTTAGCAACTAATCTTGATTGGGAATTATGCCAAATGAATGTCAAGTATGCATTCCTCCAAGGGGAGCTTGAAGATGAGGTTTATATGCAACCACCACCGGAACTTGAACACATTGTCTCACCGGGAAAGGTATTGCGTCTTCAGAAAGCTATCTACGGTCATAAACAATCCCCAAGAGTTTGGTATCACAAACTTAGTCACACATTGCGAGATCATGGATTCCACAAATCTGAGGCCGGCCACACCTTATTCACATGCCAAGGTATGAATGGTATTGTAGTTGTTCTTGTGTATGTTAATGATATCATTATCACCGGCAATGACAAGAATGGAATCCAATGTATCAAATCTCATCTCAAGTATGTGTTTGATATTAAAGATTTGGGTGAGATGAAATACTTTCTTGGGATTGAAGTATGGAGATCTAATGAAGGACTCCTACTATCTCAAAGAAAGTATACACGTGATCTCCTTCTTGAGTGTGATGTAGGTACCCGGATCGCCAAAACACCACTTGAAGATGCCTACAAAGCAATGTGCAAGGGGGAGTATGATGAGGAGGATCCATTTGAAGATGTAAGCCTATATAGGAATATGGTGGGAAAGTTGATCTATCTCACCATCACAAGACCGGATATAAGTTTTGCGGTGAATCAAGCTAGCCAACATATGGAAGCACCAAAGAGGCATCATTGGGAAATGGTAACTCGGATCCTTAGATACCTTAAAGGAACCACAGATCAAGGCATATGGATGTAACGGAATCAAAGCACAACATTGGTAAGATATTGTGATGCCGATTGTGCCGGAGATAGACAAGACTGAAAGTCAACAACTGGGTATTGCACGTTCCTTGGAGGCAACCTAGTAACTTGAAAGAGCAAGAAGCAAAATGTGGTGTCTTGTTCAAGTGCCGAAGCCGAATATAGAGCAATGAGAAAACTCACGGATGAACTCATTTGGTTGAAAGCATTACTCAAGGACTTAGGAGTGGAGCAATAAGAACCAATTACAATGCATTGTGATAACCAAGCGGCAATCCATATTGCATCCAACTTGGTATTCCATGAAAGGACCAAGCACATTGAAGTTGATTGCCACAAGGTCCGAGAAAAAGTGGAACAAGGAGTGATCTTGCCATGCTACACTAAGAGTTCGGATCAACTTGTGGATATCTTTACCAAAGCAGCAAGTCCTAAGGTATGTGAGTTCATTCACGCGAAGCTTGGACTTGTGAACATATTCAAGTCGTAATGATGAACCACACTCTTTTTCCCTTAAGTCGGTTTTATCCCATTGGGTTTTTCCACTAAGGTTTTTAATGAGGTGGGGAGTTACAACTTCAAGCTTGACCTTAATGAACCACATTGCGGATTCAAGCTTGAGGGGGAGTGTTGAACAATGGCTTCGAAGACAAGCAACTCTTGCTTGTAGAAGAAGCAATTGACACCACACAACCTAATCGAACCAACTAGACTCTAAGGTTGTAGTTGGGATCTAAACAAGTGATTGTGTTGGTTCAAAGTCACATGACCCTCCTAGGAAAGAGTAAAGAGCCGTTGGAACCAAAGGGGAAATGTTTCCCCTTCTCCTTTTGTAAAGCTTAGTAACATAACTAGTAATATTTTGGTGTTTGTATAGCCAAGTATATTGATGTATAGGATAGTCTTCTTCCATATAAATAAACTGTAAATCTTCTTATAAATGTTTAAGGAGAATAAAATCTCTTCCTTCATAATCTCCTAATCTCTTCTTCTCTAATCTCTACAAAACTCTTTCTTCTTCCCTAATCTCTACAAAACTCTCTCTTAACTCTATAAATCTCACACTCCATCTCTAGATTAATTTGGATTCAAATTGGAATAATTGGATTATTTCGAGATTCACCACGATCAGATCCAAATGTATCTCGATATATCGGAAAATGGTGAAATCAAAATCAGGAAAAAGATGAAATGCGGAGCAATTTCGACTCACGCCTTTCGTCTTCTTCGTGGAAGCCAGAAGAAAAGCCAGAAAGCGCAAAAATAAACGTCGCTCTCTGTGTATCTCTATTTTATTTTGTGCACTGGCTTCTTCACTCGTGATATTATGGCTATAACAACTAAGCTTCCGCCATTGATGCTGTCCTTGAGACCTTTTTGATTATTTTATTTATAAATAAAAATTCTTTCGCTCAAAACATTGTTTTGACCTCATGCTTCCGTTTTTGGTACACATAACAATAATTACACAAATACGTTTCGTTTAAGGGTAATTATGTAATTGCATAATTTCCCTAATTGCATAATTTCCCTAATTGCATAATTTACCTTAACGCCATGCCTCTAATTTGTAGAACAGAAAATAAAGTTTGTAGAACAGAAAATAAAGTAACTAAGACAATCTCCAACAATTAGAACCCCAAATAGGGTTCTTAACATTGATTTGTTGAGAGTTAAGAACTGCATAATAAATTTTGAATTTTTTATGCTTCCAATGGTGGAACTCCATTGGGATTCTTCACTTTTTTTTAAAAAAAAAAATGTAAATTTAACAAAATAGAACACTTCATTATGATTTATAGCATGCAATTGTTTAGCCATTATCTAAACTGCAAATGTTTAGAAACAAAGATTGAGCATACCATAAAGAATTGTTTCAAATCCCTTCGTAAAGCAATGCTTCTTTGGTTTCTAGAACTGAAGGTGGAGTCCTGCAACAACAACAGAAAAACAAAGATTTTGAGCCTTATTAAACAACCAGACAAATGATAAACATCTAGGGTTTAACATGAACAACGATTTGAGTCTTACTTCTTGATAAAAGTGAGCATTGGTGAAGTCAACCCCCAATATCAAATATTAAGATTCAAGCCCAGCTTCTCTCATATAAGTTATCACCTAATATAACCAAGTTCACACAAGACCATAAATCTATCAGTTATAAACACAAAGATGATGTAAACACTGAAGAAAAACATAATCATCATATAATCAAAAAACAACATGGTCTATATATATATATACAATAAGCAAAAACGTTGAGACCTACAGAATGATTACATGTATTACAATAACTTACATGTATAAGTACTTCACGAAACGTGGTTGTATGTTACTTGTTACTTTACTGAAGAAAGCATTTTCATAGATCTTATGCTGAGTCAAAGCGTGTGGAATATAATCCTGCAATTTCAGATACAAAAAGTGATTACAACAAGATACTAGACAAGAGATGATGACATAGATATATAGAGAAGGTTCACTATATAGCTGAAGCAACATAAATAGCTATCTTAAAATGACAATGATTCTCTGAAGAAAAAGAAAAGAAAGCTCGATGTTGTGAGATAATTAACAATGCCTCAGCGATTAGACTGCAATACTAGAGCACATGATAGATTGAGATAATTGTCAATAAGTTCTAACGCTATGCCAAATTCAGTAGTAACAGAGCGCTCATCAACAAAGTCACCTTTCTTCAGCTTCTTGATCATGTGACGATAAGCAATCTGTACTTCCTCAGCCAAATTGGCTAAAGCATGTGAGAGAAAGCTTTGGCGATAACAATAGAATCTCCTGGATCTAAACTCGTCAAAACATTTCCTAGTTCCTCTAGCTTCTTTGGTTCATGCTTCCCTTCATATTCTGTTGAATCCTCATAAAGCTCTTGAACCTATATAAAACAACAACACACGATAAGATCACTAAGTAATTCTAACAAGGATACTGATGATCAATTAGACTTGGAACCATCTCAACTTGAGACTTCTGACGAAACACTCTGCAAAAAGAAACATAACAAAGTAGATCTATGTTGCCCTTGCACAACAAAATCTTTGTGCAAGACCAAACATTGCAAATGCAAGGCGAATGGAAGCGGATGTGCTGACTCTTGTGGCTGTTTAAGCCTCCAAAACAATGATCCATTCTTCTTTTGCTGAAAGACTGAAAAGAATTTGAACAACATCAAAAAAAGTTACCATTAGAAATGTCTCCTCACAAACACAAAGCTACAACGACTATGGCAGCTAGAGGATTGCAAAGTTAATGAGTCTGAATGGAAAAGAATCAAGCATAAGTATTTGTACAGTAGAATATCTTGTGCCCCTTAGATATCGAGATATATATACCACAAACTAATAAGTTGTAATCCTAATTTTAATTCAAGAAGCATGACCACATCAAATAGTTGTTGCAGTAAAATTATGAGCAATCATACTTATGTGCTAAGATCACTCAAACTATGAGCAGTAAAATGCCACAAAAGTTAAACTCAAATTGAACTTAACCGAATGGAAGGAGTAGTACCGTCTTCATGAGCCCGCTTGTTCCAGTTTTATGCCCTTCGATAGGCTTCCTGGGCAACGATTTAATCTATTCATAAGCGAATCAACGACGAAGAGTATTCAAAAATTGAGAAAACGAAGCTAGAGAAGGAAGAGAAGAAAATAACCTCAATGCCATCAGTTCCATTGACGATAGACCCAGAAGACAAAGAGGATTGCAAACGCAAATTCGGCTTAGTTCGAAGGAGAAAACGGAAGAGAGAAGAAAAGAGCTCGAAGATGGTAACAACGGCGAATAGTTGGCGAGGGAGAACCTATTGATGCAAATCACATCTAACTGCACAATCAGAACTGCCGTCTTGGAATGGCACATGAATCGCCATCGGAGAGGAGAAGAAAGAAGAAGAAAAATCGGGGAAATGAATTCCAGACACCCGTGTCTTCAATTTTTTTTTTTCAGCCAAAAATACACCACCAATGAAATTGTGACACGTCAGAGGTTCTTACCAATTCTTAAAACTCTATAATAAAAACCGCATCTTCATTTATTAAACCTCTTTTTATTAAAATAATTTTAAATTAATGTCAACAACTGCATTAAGATACTCCAATGGACCTGCTCTAAAACTTACGTTGTTGTTTAATATTAGTAATTAAATATACTAATCTAGATAGTCCTTATGTCTACGAAGCAGTTTGTTTACGACATTTTTTGCTTATGGAAAAGTTTTTATTATTCTACGAATAAACAGAAGAAATCTGAAGATGTAATATTAAGTTTTTTTAATATATGATTTAAGAGTTTTGCTAAAAGCTACTTACATATCAGCTTTATACGTACGTCTCTGTCTCTCTTCATATAGTAGTGAGATTAAGAATCACAATCCATGATCTCCAAACACCAATATATATATTTATTTATATATAAATAAATAAATATAATACATAGCCAAATATGAGGTTCATGTGCATTTCAAAAACCAAATAGTTTCTTCTTCTAACAATAATAAAAACTACAGAATGATAACCACCGCCTGTAAATTTATCAAAATGCATAAAAAGAGACAAATCTGTAAAATTACAATAGTACAAAAGGGAAAATAACCTTATCTGTATCAATATTTTGCCAGTTTAAGAGTGTCTCTGTGCTCCTGGAGGTGGCGCAGGCCTTGGGAAGTAACGGTCGAATTGCTCTTCTCCAAGTTTTGGTGCTTCCACATAAGGGCTTTGAGGTTCCTGCAATAACGTGGTTTACAATCAACATCTCTCATAAGTCCTAACATACAACTCTCAAGCAATACCGCACCAATTACCCTAATCAATCTACTTTTAAATCTTTCTTGAATCTCTATTACATACAAAGATATCTCGCAGGATGAGTGAAATAAGGGTTCTATAAAGATGAGGTTACTGAGATGAGATACTAAGATTACACAAGGTTATGTTCCTTTTGTTTTGATTTATTGAAACATGCTAGTAAGATGCAGATAGGGTGTGTGATAAATGGAACGGATAAAGAGGAACGTGATATACCTGAGGCCCAAATGTAGAGCGAGATGCTTCGTCCAAATCGGGTGATGTAGATGCATCTTTATGGTCTTGACCATTTCCGTTTAGTTTGTGAAGTTCAGCTCTTACTAAAGGATCACTCTCACTGGCTATCTTGTTTTTCTATAAGACCACAAAGTTAAAGCCATGTTAGTCCTTCCTTCTTATTCTTGAGTGACAACTAAATACTATTTTGAACTAATATGGGCAATATCAAACCTTTATAAGAAAATAAAAAGATTATGCACTATGTTCTCTAATGAACAAAAATTTACCTGGAAGATCTTCCCCAGAGTTTTTAACCCCTTGGCCCTTGCACGAAGCTCCTCTCTCTTGGCAGTGGGATCTTGAAGTACCTAATACAAAAATAATCATAAAGTGGTTACAACAAAGAACTGGACGAAGAGGCTACATCAGCCAAATAGTGAACAGTTATAGCTAGACAACCTGCTCGCAGACACGGGAGATAGTGCTTTCGATATCAGCAACATTGAGCTTCCACAGAGAATCAATCATCACCTTCTTATGGGACTTCATGTACTCTTCAAGTTCCTTTTCGGTATAATTGCCTTCAGCACTTAACTGCCTTTTCATTTCCTCTTGCAGCTGGAATAAAGCATATGCACCTAAGAAGACAGAAAAAGAAAAGTCACAGAGTGTTACTCCCTAAGAGAGGAGACCAAATTCTTAGAAGCTAGACAATTATTCTTGGGGTTCTTTTCTAGTAGTTGATTTAGATGTTCCTTATGTATCCCGTACTACAGCTTCTAGCACCTGAACTGAACATGGTGTTGTTGAGGTCGCCTTTGTTCTTAAGTTACTAACCTGTTGCAGCTGTTACTTGGGATTTGATGAAGTGACCTTTCGTCCTAAACCATTCAGCAACAAATGGTACACCGAGATAAATAGCTTTCTTCCCAAGCTCTTTGGCTGCTTGTCTTACATATATATATCCGATTGTGTTTAACATTTCCACACCATATGCTGTTGAAGATAGATACAGGAGTTAAGTCTACTTTTTACCATAGATATGGCATTGATTAAAAAAGAAAGCATAAACTATGAAAGAGAAACAATATGCTATAGAACATATTACCAGCATTTGAGAGTCTTGTTACTTCAGCTTCAGCATTGCTAATAAATTCATCTTTGTTCATCACATATAGGTTGAGGCGGTCCTTAAGAATCTGCGCAAGTTTGTCTTCTCTTTCTTTCTGAACAGCCTGTAATCAAAATCAATCTAGCATGCTTAAGATATTATAAACATAGGAAGAAACTGACTACTCGAATTTTATGTCCAAGTGACGTGTCAAGTACAATTCTTTTATCCATTCTGATAATCTAAACAGCTCTCTCTTAAGATCAAATGTTACACTATGTCAATAGTTCAGAAAATTAAAAAATGATTCCTCGTGGTAGCTTGAGGTATAGTATGTCAGGAAAGGGCGGTGATCAAAGACTTTACTTTAAGCAGGATATATCAATAAACGATAAGTTTACCCTCATTTTCTCTATAATCTTTTTAGTATCAAGCTGATCCCCTTCAGTGGGGATATCCAGGGAAGCCATCGATGCCATAGCAAGCTGCCCAATGTAATCTTCAAAAAGTTCACTCCCAAAAAGCATAGCAAATATTGCTGCAGGATCAATAATCTCACTGCAAGAATGAAAACCACAAGTAAGAACTGAGGAAAGGACCAAATCTTTTTAGTATCAGGCAACAGAATCAAGATCAATGTCACCAAACTCCACAGTTTACATGGTGCAAACAATAAATCACCCATTGGAAAAATCACAAGAAAGGAAACTAACGTTGATATTCCTGACTTCCCACATGTGTCATACGCCTGACGTTGCCCTGGATCACTCAGCACTTGGTAAGCCTCTCCCAACACCTGTATAAGAAGTTACGTTTTCAAAAAGCTCATCCAAATGATTCACCAAAGAAAAATGTAGATCACGTGAAACAAAGAGTTTTGAAGCATAGTCATACTATAGGAACCTACTCTTTCCTCATACATCAATGTCACTATTAGTCTTGCTAATATGCTTTTACGAGTATGATAACAGCCATACCATAGAAAGAAAATACTGAAGAGAAAAAGAGTATTAACTTCCACTCTGAAGTTGCCAAATCATTGATTTATTTTTAATGTGGAAAAAATTCACTTGCTTCACATGCGGTCAATTAACAATGACATAAAACTACAAACCCAAGCATCTTCCAGAAGAACCCGGTGCACAAAGGGTCATGGTTAAAACCATATAATACAAAAATATTAACAGCATCTTCTATGTTTGACTTTGCAAGGTTACAACTCCAATACTTTCCCAATTATTATAAGCCAGGAAGCCTAAGTATAAAACTACAGATACTTCCTAGATACCAGTATCAACAGTAGTGTTTAAACTCTCTTTACAATATTATTAAAAACTGAACTTACTTGGAAATTATGGGCAGCCTGAGGATCATTAGGGTTCTTATCTGGATGTACTTGCCGTGCCTGTAGGATACAAAATTAGCCAGCAATCAGCAATTCATAATATCTAAATCGAAAGACTTTTTCCTCTACAAACTCCAGAAACATAGAGGTCTCAAGACACTAACTTTTCCCACTTGTCAGCTTTCAAATTGGAGAGCAACAAGTGAAAGTTGATGACTTCCATTGAGGGAATCAAAAGGAAAATCAGGGATTTTCAAAGATACGACAATGGTGAAATCAAAGCAAGTGACTGATGAGAATAGTCCTCATGTCAAACTTTAAACTAGAAAACTACGAGTCCGTAAAAGAGTGACGCAGTTCGTCGGGGTACCCAAATCGACACTCCTAGATTTGAATGTTAAGCTAAAGAACAAATAAGAGAACCCTAGAATCGTAGGATCAGATATTGGATTTTAAAAACGGAACCTTGATGTAGTAAGCTTTCTTAATCTGGGCCTCCGTAGCGGTAGGGCTAACGCCGAGGACATCGTAATACTCCGTCTCCTTAACCATTATTAATTCCGATCACGATCTCAGACTCCGAACTTCTTCAGTATATCGATCGGAACGAGAAAAGCTGAAATCTTGTCTTAGTGAGCGAAGAGACACGAAAACATGCCACGCGCGTTACGTTGACGAGTACGCGCCGGCCATTTTTTTTGTCAACTGCTTTTAAATCATCTCCTACCATTGCAAGTAGGGGATTCAATTTTTGGTGTCTTGAGGATTTGTAAAATTCCGGGCCAGCCATTTTGTTTCCTTTATATTGATTTTATTTTTTTAATAATTTAAATATCTGCACTTTTATTATATTCGCTACGTGTTTTTTTTCTCGTCAGCGTCCTGCTTAATTTTCATCCTTTCGTTTTTTTTTCTTTTTTTTGCAACTCATTTACAATTTTTTTTTGTCAACAGCAGATTATATTGGACTACAATTGGCCGGCCCAATAGTCAAATTCCTACATAATATAGACATGGGGACTTGAGGATTATATAAATGCACTGCCTTAAGTGAATTTACCGCCTGTCACACCTGCCACTAGGCTAAATGCCATTTGGACCCATCTACAACTTTGTTCACTCAAAATTACAAATAAAACAAAACAGGTCCATCTCAAAAAAATGACAAATAATTTTAAGCACAATGCAATGATTAAATAGACTAGGTGTCTACGTGTGGTTCCTCCCATCTCTACCGCACAAAAAGTGAATCCGATGAATTGAAAGTGGCAGGAGAAACTATCCTAACGACAATACTTGAGATGACTAAACTGGATAAGAAGGGACCATGAACCAACAACTCATCCCATCGAGTTGCTAAGGATTCCAACAAACACAGGTAAAATAAAATCAATTGAATACACAGTTCACGAGCGATTGTCTCACTTACTAAAGCTCTAAAACCTAAGACCACCATTATCAAGGGTTTTTTAAGAGTTTCTTAACTTATTTTATTATTAAAAATTTAAGAAACTCTTAAGAAATCCTACTAAAGTTTCTTATTTAACAAACTCTTTAATGAGTTTCTTAGCTTATTTTATTATTTTATTATTAAAATAAATTTTTAACTCACATTTTCTCATATATAATCATTTAATAATATTTAAGAAACTCTAATAAAAACTCTCCAATAATGTTGTTCTAATAAACAGCGACAAAAAGACAAGTAATTTGAGATAGGGAAAAAAGGTATAGGGAGAGGAACATTCAATACTATGACCTGTTTTGAGAGTGAGATAGAGATGATGATGATCCATCTCCAACAAGAAACCAAACTCTATGATACAACATGATACTAAACTATGTATCTTTACAATAACTACATATTCTACATCGTAACCGACGTAACAAAAAACATAAATTTTTTGTGTTCGGAAGATAACCGGCCATCACCACTAAAGAAGCCATATGCCGAACAATCTAACAAATTTAAAGAACCATAACAACTAAAAGGGCATATATCAAAGACAAGCCTAACCTAACTTAGACTAAACTATAATAGAGGAACCAAAGCTAAATAGACTTAAAGCTAAATCTATACTAGCCAAACTTAGCTAACACTAGAAAAACAGACAATTTTGGGTAAAAGGGTTACTCTAAACTAAAATAATCTAGGGATAAACTAGACCAAATTACTCTAACAGAAGCATAACCAAACAAAACTAAAGAAAGCCCTTAATCAAATAAACAAAGAAGACACTAAACATAAAACTAAGCGACACAACTAAGACGTCATCGACCATCCAAAAGAGCTCTAGATCTAAAGACCCACCACAACAAGCAACAAAAGAAACCTTATCCTAAACTAATCAAAGCAACTTAACTAAAGAAACTAATCTTAGGCAATAAAAAACGTAAACTGACAGACGAAGGGAGGAAAGGGGACCAACCAAGGCAGAACACGGAGCTTCTGCAACTTTATCACCACCAACAACAAAGCTTATCTGACGATAACCACCTCCTATTTTGACCAAATAAGACTCCTCTCAACACACACACACCGACAAAAAAACAAAAGCAACGACAAAATACCAATTAGAGCGGTAGGGAGCGACGATGACGGCAAAGTTGCGGAAACCTCTGGTCTCCCCGAAAGCAACGCACAACAGCGGCAACTAAGCTAGGTTAAGTTCACGATCACTACTCTCTCTCTTTTTGTTTCTTGCTCCAAGAAATTGTAGAACAGTTCAAGCGTTGATACCCAAATTTTCACTTAATAGCCATCTAGATTTCAATGAATAGAGCCACGACAAAGTAATAGTTTGATTACATAAACCGGTGAACAACAGAGAAATTATTGGAAACTATACATAAGACACTAAAACCCTAGATAAAGGAAAATGACACCCTAGATAAGGAAGCTAACGAAGAAATTATAAGAGAACAAGCATGAAGGTTAAACCTCAAAGCTAGTTAATGTAAACTGAAACCGGAGCGACAACTATACTGCTGTCTAACCCAAAGAACATGTATGAGCCAGAACAACACGAAGCCCCGGAAAAAAGCCAATCAAGGCAAAACTGAGGACAAATTAAATAGTAACCATAAGTGGGAGATAACGCAACAAGAAGAGAAACCAAGAAACAGACATCAAACCCCAAGCTGCCACTGAAGCAAAAAAGACCAAAATAAACTCGAAGCACAAGAAAGAACCTTTAACACTGACGAGGAAAATACACCAAAAAGAAAGTACAAAACTTTCACGTGGACACATTGAGTCCATATGTGAGAATGTATTCTTGGGTGATGCGTATGAATTTGATTTCTAGTGCTTTGCTAATGTTGACTGTATTAAACAGACTATAGACACTGGAAGATTGATCTTGACAAAGAATGGAAAGGATGTAGGTAATACATATTGTAGTGGAAACTTGTTTGTACTTGAAATGGTTAGTGAGAAAAAAATTGATGTTTGCGCTTACTTTGTGTGGTTTGAGTACTTGGCAAGGTAGAAAAGACAATAAAGGCAAGCGCGAGCAGGTGTTGAAGTGATGATGAAGCCGAGAATGAAGCTCGATGTGTTCAAGTGACTAGGTGCTCTGATACCATGAAAGAATCTTGAATGATCTTGTTCGATCAAGAATTTGATCTTTTTTGTTAAAAAGAATTTATGTTGTTCAAAAGAATCTGTTTTTCTTCATCATCGAAGCTTCGGTTATATATGTCTCTAATAACCGGACATATAAACCGACTTGCTTAGATAAAACCAATTACAATTATTCATAACCGAGATTTTAAATGACTAAACCAACAACCAGCTAAACCGGTAAAAAAACAGAGCACCTAGTCACTTGAACACACCGAGCTTCATTCTCGGCTTCATCATCACTTCAACACTTAAAGACAATAAAGGCAAGCGCGGGCAGGTGTTGAAGTGATGATGAAGCCGAGAATGAAGCTCGGTGTGTTCAAGTGACTAGATGCTCTGTTTTTTACCGGTTTAGCTGGTTGTTGGTTTAGTCATTTAAAATATCGGTTATGAATAATTGTAATTGGTTTTATCTAAGCAAGTCGGTTTATATGTCCGGTTATTAGAGACATATATAACCGAAGCTTCGATGATGAAGAAAAACAGATTCTTTTGAACAACAAAAATTCTTTTTAACAAAAAGGATCAAATTCTTGATCGAACAAGATCATTCAAGATTCTTTCAATTGGCCAATCTATTAAGAGGTTAAAGCCTGCCGAGTTAATCACTGGAAATTTTGATAATAAGGTATCAAAATTTGAAGTTTGTTTATAAGCTAGGCATAGTAGAAAACTGTTTGTTAATCAGATTTCTTGACCCTCTCATTTGCTTGATCTAATCCATATGACTTAGCAGATTTCAAGAATTTTGTGAGCAGAGGAGGTACGTAGAATTATGTAACTTTTGTTGATGAATACTCTAGATTTACTAGAGTTTATATGTTGTCTTTCTAAAGATGAAACTTAAGAGATTATCATTAATTTCAAAGTAGAAGTAGAAAATCGGAAAAAAGGAAAACTAAGCGTCTTAGATCAAATAGAGGAGGAAAGTATGAATATGATGCTTGATATGTATGCATTTCAACTAATTTTAGGAGTCTTTTATTGTCTATTTTGCATATATTTACTTGTGTTTGCATAGTTTGCATTTGCATTGCATACATTTTGCATTTGTAATTATTATCACAGACATTTGGATACTTTGGAGACTATTCCGGACCAAAGGTGGAAGGATTTAGTGGGACCTGGCAAGAGGATACATTCAGGAGCTAAATGGAATTAAGTAAAGATTTGAGCACATGGATTCAAGGCTGCGATTACGGTGCAAGGAAATAAATGAATACCTATAAGCAGAGATTGGAGCACAAGGATCAGCAGCTTCTCTAGACATTATCTTCTCTGCTCGGCCTTATTTAATCATATTGGCAGCCAAGTCTATCATAGCTGGTGTTTCAGGAAGTGTTGCTTTGTACTCTCTATCACTGACTGGTGCATAAGTACACATTGCAATAGACAATATCGTCAAAGGTACACTATATTCAAAATATATAGCATACAACACAAGATCCAAATCAAAAGCACTTCACATAAGATAAAGTGTAGCTTTAAGAGAAGAACGAAAAAATAAAAGTAAAAGAATCTAGGACTAGCACCTGCAATGGTGCAGCTTGGACAGCTTGGGAGCATGCAGAACTTGTTCCCAAATAATACACGATGTCCTGTTACATTGCCCAAAATAAAAGAGTTTATGTCATAACTTTTCTTTGGAACCATAGCAAAAACAATGTGGGAACATAGCCAAGCACCTGGCATCCAGTTCTATGACCAAGCAGAACAAGTTGTTTAACGGGAAGAAAATGCATATTTGGATGAGACACAAAGTAATAATAAGTCTGATAGAGATTGAAGTCTTATCTTTGGAATATGTATGATCTAGGAAAAAAAACATAGCTAATCCATTAGCCAAAGCTTTGCTATGGACGTTTAATTAGCCTTGGACACTACAAGCAAAATGGGGTTTATATGATTCTGATCGGAAACTTTCTGATGAGAGTGTTGTTTGAGGTACATAAGGTATGGACGGAGATCGAAACAGGAGAAGTAAGAGAAAGAAACAGTTTGGCAAAGGCTCTTTTGTTCCAATCCATACATGAGACACTTATTCTTCAAGTCGGCGATTTAGATACTCCAAAAGAGATTTGGGAGGCAATTAAATCTCGTCATGTAGGAGCTGATAGAGTTAATGAAGCTAGACTAGCAACCCTAGCAGCTGAGTTTGAAAGGATGAAGATGAAGGAAACTGATACTATAGATAGTTTCATTGGAAGACTTTCCGAAATCACGTCAAAAACAACATCTCTAAGGAAAAACAATTGCAGAATCCAAAGTTGTGCAAAAGTTTCTCAATAGCTTACCTAGGAAGAAGTACATAACGATTATTGCTGCTCTTGAACAGGTCCTTAATCTAAAGAAGATAAGTTTTGAGGACATAGTTGAGAGACTAAAAGAGTATGAAGAAAGAATTAATGAGGAAGAGCAACAAATCGATGTTAACGAGGGTAAGCTAATGTATGCAAATATGGAGTACCAAGAGGATGGTGGACAAGGACGTGATAGAGGACAGAATGGTCATGGAAGAGGACAAGGAAGAGGCTACGGCCATGGAGAGAAAAAGAAGTTCGTTTTAGCTCAAGTGATTTGTTTTAGGTGTGATAAGAAATGACACTTCAAAAGTAAGTGCCCAGATAGATTACTTAAACTTCAAAGAGGCATATGAACACCTAGAAGAGGAGGAAGAGTCTCAAGAAAGAGAAGGTTTATTTATGCATGAAGTGATAATTTTGAATGAGTGGAATATCGAGCCAAAGAGGTATAAGTCAAAGAGGACAATTTGTGGTACTTAGACAATGGAGCAAGCAATCATATGTCGGGCACCAGAAGTTTATTCACAACACTTGATGAGACAATTACGGGAAATGTGAGATTTGGAGATGATTCTCGTATTGATATAAAAGGGAAAGGTTCAATCGGGTTTTTAGGAGCCAACAGGGAGAAGTAACTGAGTCGGGATGTGAGAGAAATATGAAAGAAGAGTATCTTCATCTATATGATCGTGATGGAAGGTTGTTGATCAAAGTATTAAGATCAAAAAATCGACTCTACAAGATTCACATGAAGGTAGATGTGGAATCGGCGTGTTTACAGCTTGAAACTCTTGATGAAACAACAAAGTGGCATGCTAGACTAGGACATATAGGATCTGAAACCGTGAAGACAATGATGACTAAGAGTTTGGTAAAAGGAATTCCGAAGTTTATCGTCAATAAAGAGCATTGTTCTTCATGCTTACTTGGGAAGCAAGTAAGAATAAGCTTTCCTAAGGCTACTTTATTTCGAGCTAGTGAGATTCTCGGGCTGATTCATGGTGACTTGTGTGGACCATTAACACCATCCACACCAGCAAAGAATATATATATATATATATATATTCGTGTTGATTGATTATCATTCAAGGTATATGTGGACAATTCTTTTGAAAGAAAAGGGAGAAGCATTTGAGAAATTATGGGTGTTAAGGCTCTTATAGAGAAAGAAACCGGAATGAGTGTCAAGGTGTTTCGTACGGACATATGAGGTGAATTCATGTCTCAAGAATTCGTGGAATACTGTGAGAAAAATGGGATTCAAAGAAACATGACAACACCTTATACGCCACAACAAAATGGTGTTGTGGAAAGAAGAAATCATACTTTGATGGAGATGACACAGAGTATTTTGAAACATATGGGAATTGGTATTTTGTCTCTTCGAAGATCCTCTAGGGAAACTTGGAGACCTGATTACTTGGATGATTTTGTTTTGCTCTGTGATTATGAGGGTTATCATCTCTTGTTGTTGGCCAATGATGAACCGTGGAATTTTAGAGAAGCAAGTGAGTCGCAAGTTTGGGTTAATGCTTGTGAAGATGAGATGAAGTCGATTTGGGAAAACAAGACTTGGGAATTAGTTGAACTTCCAAGAGGAGTCAAGCCTATTGGTTTGAAATGGGTTTTCAAGGTCAAAAGAAACTCGGATGTAAGTATAAACAAACACAAAAGGCTAGGCTGGTTGCAAAAGGTTATGTTTAAAGGTATGGTATAGATTTCGAGGAGGTTTTTGCTCCGGTTGCAAGGATTGAAACTATAAGGTTCATAATTGCACTACCTACTACAAAAGGATGGAAGATACATCACCTTGATGTTAAGACAACATTTTTCCATGTAGAATTAAAATAAGATGTGTATGTATCTCAACCGGAAGGTTTTGTCACAAAAGGAAAAGAAGAGAAAGTGTACAAGTTGTACAAAGTGCTTTACAGTTTAAACCAAGCTCCAAGAGCTTGGAATGATAAGTTAAACCAGATTCTTAAGGGATTTGAATTTACGAGATGTACAAAGGAAGCCTCATTGTATCGACAGATTGAGAAAGGACAACTCTTCCTTGTTACGGGGACAAAACAACACATGATTAATGAGTTCAAGAAGAGTATGTCTACTAAGTTTGAGATGAGTGATCTTGGAAAGCTAAGCTATTATCTTGCGATAGAAGTTGAACAAAAGGAGGATGGTATAACTTTAAGAAAAGAGAGGTATGCTAAGAAGATACTAGAGGAGGTGTGCATTATAGAATGTATTGCGTACTGCACTCCGATGGAGTTAGGAGCAAATTTTTCGAGATTTCCAGAAGAGAAAGGCATAAATGAAAGAGAATATCGAAAACTTATTGGCTGCCTTCGGTATTTGGTTCATACCCAACCAGATTCGGCCTTTAGTGTTGATGTTTTGAGTAGATACATGCAAGAGCCAAAAGAGTCATGGTTTAACCTTAAAGAAGGTATTAAGGTATTTACAAGGAACTTTAACACAAGGTCTTAAGTATTGTCGGAACAAGAGAGTAGGTCTCAAAGGGTATATCGATGCGAGCTATAATGTTGATCTTGATGATGGGAAAAGCACAACGAGGCATATCTTCTACTATAACGAGTGTCCGATAAGTTGGTGTTCTCAAAAACAAGGCACGGTTGCTTTGTCTTCATGTGAAGCTGAGTTCATGGCAGTGACGGAAGAATCGAAGCAAGCTATATGGCTCCAAGAATTACTTGGTGAGGTTACCGCAGAAGAAAGTAAGAAAGTGGTGCTTATGATTGATAATAAGTCAACAATCTCTCTTACTAAAAACCCGGTTTTCCATGGACGAAGTAAGCATATACACAAGAGATATCATTTCATTAGGGAGTGTGTTAGCAACGAGCAAATTGAAGTTGTGCATGTTCCGGGGAGTGAATAAAAGGCGGATATCCTTACTAAGGCACTTAGAAGGATAAATCACAAGGAGATGCGGGAAAGCATAGGGGTTCAAGACATCAAGCTTAAGAGGGAGAATGTTGAAGATAAGCTTCAGTGTTGAAGCTTGATGAGCAAGCCACCTAAAAGGATAAGTTAGTTAGAAGATTTAGGAGTTATCTAAATCTATCTAAAGAGATTCTTTTAGGTTTATGAGATTCTACATAAATAGAAGTTGAGTTGTGACTTCTATGAAATAAGAGAGAATAGAGCTTTGGTTTTGTAAGCGTTTTACCAAACTTAATAAAGAGAAGAAAGTTATTCTTAAGATTTGATATATTGTGTTCGTATTTTAAAAATGTCAAACAAAAGACAAGCTTCAGATTAGTGAATAGTTATGAAAAGATGTAAAGACAATTAAGTCTGTAAGTGAGTTTTTGTTCATATATATATGGAAATGTGAGCAAGACATTCATGAAATAATAATTCCATAGTGTTAGAGTAAAGTTTATTGTCACTCTTAAACATGTTAGCGATCTTATCTATGTAATATAAAGAAGTCTTCTAAGCATCTTTGATTGAAAAATACACAATAATGTTGATTCAAAGTCGTTTAAGACATCAACCGATTACAATTCTTGAAAAAATAGGAGGAGTGTTGGATTACATCAAATTGTAAGAATTGGATTAGGCCATAAACAAATTGTAAGAATTTGATAGAAAAGATAGAATAATTGAGAGAATGATTGCAAAGTATAGTCGAGACCTTTAAGGCTCAAATATCTCCATTTTCATACATTTTTGAGGTTGCTATAACAATCTATATATAGATGTTTTGTACAAGATATTTTAGGTCTTTTTCTGCGGGGTTGAACTACCGAGGAGGGAAGAGAATCGTGGATCCCGAGGAAGGTCAAGTCACTATCTTCCTCGGTCTTTGGGTTCCTTGGTCCGAGGAAGGTCATGTCACTATCTTCCTCGGTCTTGGGGTTCCTTGGTCCGAGGAAGGTCATGTCACTATCTTCCTCGGTCTTGGGGTTCCTTGGTCCTGGTGTCCCTCGGTCTTGGAGTCCCTCGGTCTTAGCATCCCTCGATCTTGGAGTCCCTCGGTCTTGACGCCCCTCGGACTTAGAGTTGTCACGGGTTCCCGTTGGCTTCCCAGTTGCGAGTTTCCTCGGACCCACGAACTATCCGTGGTACGTGATGCTTCGTACCGCTGCTTCTGATTCCTCGGACATGTTCCTTACCCGCGGTAAATAACTTCTTGACCCAATATTCTTTTTTCTCGACCCGATATGAGATTTAGTGGCCTTGATAAGTCTTGATCAATACTCCCCCTCAAGATTAGGCATCCATATCATGGATAACTAATCTTGGAAGACCCACGACTCACACCTCATTAAAAACCTTAGAGAGAAAACCACTTGGGACAAAACTCATCTAAGGGAAAAAGGGTGTGCAATCCGTGAGTGAGGGGACCTTTGATCAAGGATGGGTAAGGTCCGTGAGTCCAAGCTTTGGGTATATTCTGTCACATACCTTGAGACTCACGGCTTTTGTAAATATGTCCGCCAATTGATCTTCACTTCTTGTGAAGCATGGTACAGTAACTCCTTCCCGAATTTTCTCCCTTACTTTGTGACAATCCACCTCAATATGCTTGGTCCTCTCGTGAAATACCAAGTTGGATGCTATATGGATAGCGGCTTGATTATCACAGTGTATGGTGATAGGATTTGGATGCTCAATGCCGAGATCTTTGAGGAGAGCTTTCAACCATGTTACTTTTTGCTTCTTGGTTTTCCAAGTTACCATGTTGCCTCCAATAAATGTGAAATAGCCGGTTGTTGATCTTCTATCATTCCTATCTCCAGCCCAATCTGCATCACATTATCCTACTATCTCGGTGTTGTGATTGCGTCCCATCCAAATGCCTTGACCCGGTGATCCTTTGAGATATCAAAGGATGCGTTCCACCATGTTCCAAGTGTACTCGGTGGAATTTTGCATGTATTGGCTCACTTGGTTGACAGCAAAACACAAATCCGGCCTTGTGATAGTCAAATAGATTAGTTTCCCGACTAGCCGTCTATATTGAGTTGCATTGTTGAGAGGTGTCTCATTGTTCTCCCCCTTTCTCGCAACCTTATACCCATCTTCAAGTGGAGTCTTGACAGCTTTACACCCTAATTTTCCTGTTTCACTCAAAAGATCAAGTGTATACTTTCGTTGGGACATAAATAAACCTTCCAAAGTCCGGCAAATTTCGATTCCTAGAAAGTATTTTAGTTCTCCAAGGTCTTTGATATCAAAAACAACTTTAAGATGATTTTTGATAGAAGAGATACCTTCCTTGTTGTTCCCGGAGATGATAAGATCATCAACATACACAAGGATTACTACCAAACCTTGGTCATTTTGGAGTGTAAATAGGGTATGATCCGCTTCCGACCTTTTGAACTCCCAGGACATAAGTGTAGTGCTCAGCTTGTGATACCATGCCCTTGGGGATTGTTTAAGGCCATATATGGCCTTGCGGAGACGCAACACATTTCCCGGAGATACCTTGTCCTCAAGACCGGGTGGAGGATGCATGTAGACTTCTTCATCAAGCTCTCCTTGAAGAAACGCATTTTTGACGTCCATTTGCCAAAGTTCCCATGAGAGGTTGATTGCCAAGGATAAAATAACTCTCACGGTATGTAGCTTGGCGACAGGTGCAAAAGTGTCATTGTAGTTTTCACCATATGTTTGACTAAATCCTCGTGCCACCAACCTCGCCTTATGCCTCTCTATTTCTCCATTGCTTTTGTACTTAATGGTGAAGATCCACCGTGAGCTAACTGCTTTCTTTCCCGGAGGCAATTTGGTTTCATACCGTGTGTTGTTCCTATCCATAGCACTTGCTTCCTCACCCACGGCATGACTCCACTCCTTTATTCCTTTGGCTTCATCATATGTCCTTGGGATGAATTCTTTGTCTATGTTGCTTAGAAACACCCGATGTTCTTGAGGTAGAAGGTTGAGAGAACACACTTGTTGGATTGGATGAGCGACTGCTTGTTGTGCGATTGAGTCTTCATCATCACTAGTTTCTACCCAATTCGGCGGACCTTTTCTGATCCGTGTGCTTCTCCTAAGTGTTTGTTGTTCCGTCATAGGATTATTCATAATCCGGGTGCTTTGCCGAAGTTCCGATCTTTGTTCTATATTCCCCACTTGATCCCCTAGTATTTCTTCCATAGGTTCCTCGTTTTCCTCATCCGTGTGCTCTTTCTCATCCATGTCGGATTGTTGTGTGGATGATGCATTGTTATCCTCCCCCTCTGGTTGAAGGGTAATATGTTCTCCACTTTCCCTTGACTTTGTTTGGTTAAGGTGCTCAAGTAGGTGCTTTAGGCTTGCTGCTCGATCGGAGGTAGAGGTGGAAAGGTCTTTTAGACTTTCCCATTCTATTTTCCCTAAATATCCTTGTTCCTCGAGGAATTTGACATCTCTTGACACAAAGGTGCGGTTTATAGTAGGATCGTAGCACTTGTACCCCTTTTGTGTTGGTGAATATCCAAGGAATATACATTTGGTGCTCTTTGCATCCAATTTACTCTTTTGTTCTCCTGGAATTAACACAAAACACAAGCAACCAAAGACTCTCAAATGATCAAAATAAGGTTTGTTACCATTGAGGACTTCAAATGGAGAGTGATCTTTGAGGATCTTTGTGGGTATCCGATTGATGAGATAGCATGCTACCATTACAGCATCTCCCCAATACTTCTACGGTACCTTCATATGAAACATCATTGACCGTGCAACCTCCATGAGGTGCCTATTTTTCCGTTCCGCTACTCCATTTTGTTGAGGAGTATAGGGACAACTCGTTTGATGTACGATTCCGGCTTTTTGTAAGTGTTCTTGGAATTTTGCGCTTGTGTATTCACCACCATTATCCGATCGAAGTACCTTAATTTGAGCATTGAATTGATTAGTTACATAATTTTGAAAGTTTAAGAAAGCATCAAACACACGGTCTTTAGAAGGGAGGAGTGTTATCCAAGTGTATTTTGATTTTTCGTCTATAAATGTAACAAAATACTTGAGATTATCCCTAGACATGCATGGTGATGTCCAAACATCCGAATGTATTAAATCAAAGCATTTCTCATAAATAGTACTTGAATTGGGAAAAACGGTTTTGCAATGTTTACCCAAGATACAAGCTTCACAACTTACACTATTAAATGAAATATTAGGCATAATTAAACTCAAAGCTCGTGAGTGTGGATGTCCTAATCTAGAATGCCAAATAGAATCTAAATTACTAGTTACTCTAGAATTAAGACAAGATAGAAATGATTTATTTGTTGGAGAATCTTCGAGAACATAGAGGTCGTCCTTTGTTTCTCCTTTTCCTATGAGCTTTCCCCTTTTAATATCCTGAAACCATACATCATTAGGTCCAAAAATCGCATAACAATCTAGGTCGGTAGTTGCCTTTTTTACGGATAATAAATTAGAGGTGAATTTAGGCATATAAAAAGCTTTTGAATCTCTCTTGAATATTTCTAGATTACTTATACCCTTGATGGGCACTTTTTCCCCATTAGCAACTATCACATTTCCTAGTGGTGGTTTAACATTGCTTAAGAGATTCAAATTACTTATCATGTGATGTGAGGCTCCATAATCAATTATTAGACCTCTACTAGGTTTATGAGTAAAGAAAGTGGTACCGGATTCCTTGAGAGATGCTATAGCTTTGATGATGGCATCAAGGTCGGATCGTCTCACCACATCATCCATGCTTGTGTTCATAGCTATTCCTTCACCGGACTTGTTGGTGTTGTTGTGAGTAGATGAGCTTGGTGGGTTTTGTTCGCCTCCGACTTCATAACTGAGATTAGCTCTTTGTTCTCTTTGGAATTTAGCCGGTTTAAGGTGTGGGTGAAGTACCCAACATTTGTCTTTGGTGTGACCGGTGCGCTTACAATGGTCACACACCATTTTCTTCTTGTCATCTCTGTTGTACATCGCCTTATTAACCGTGGGTAGATCCTTTTTTCCTCCAAACAATCCGCATGAACCTTGTTCTTTGTGAAGACGAGAACATATTTCCTCGAGCGTTGGAAGCTTCTTATCCTGAAGAATATGTTTAATAAAGTCATTAAATGCTGGATTAAGAGTGAGAAGGAGGCTAAACACCTTATCTTGTTCACGCCTTTCTTGGAGAGTCTCCGGGTCGGTCGTACTTGGCCTTAACATATCATATTCCGCCCAAAGGGATCTCCAAGTTCCAAAGTGCTTAGAGAAATCTGCATCTTCTTGGCGAAGCTCATTGAGCTCCTTTTGAATCTCAAATACTCTAGTGAAGTTTGAGATATCACCGAATACCCGTTTAAGGGTTTCCCAAAGTTCCTTCGCGCTCTCACAGTAGGAGTACGCTTCAAGAATGGATACTTCGAGTGAGTTTTGAATGATGGCTATGACAATTTGGTCTTCTTGAAACCATTTGTCTTCTTCATCAATTTCTTCTTCTTCGGCTTGAGAGTCTTCCTCCGAAGAGTCAACCGTTTTCTTGGGAAATTTCATCTTTATGATGTGTTTCCATAGACCGCGTCCACATAGAACTGTTTTGGCGGTTCTTTCCCATACTAGATAGTTTCCCCCTTTGAGAATGATAGGAATCACCAAAGCTTTGTTGTGTTCCATGGAAAATTTGTTATTACCCGTTGGATAATAGCAAGCTTTTAGAAGAATGAGAATGGAGTCTTTGTGCGGAAGAGGATGAAGAATAGGTGAAAGAGAATGCGAAAAGTAGTTGAACCAACAAGAGATAAATCGATTTAATTAGCCTATGGCTCTGATACCATGTAAGAATTTGATAGAAAAGATAGAATAATTGAGAGAATGATTGCAAAGTATAGTCGAGACCTTTAAGGATCAAATGTCTCCATTTTCATACATTTTTGAGGTTGCTATTACAATCTATATATAGATGTTTTGTACAAGATATTTTAGGTCTTTTTCTGCGGGGTTGAGCTACCGAGGAGGGAAGAGAATCGTGGATCCCGAGGAAGGTCAAGTCACTATCTTCCTCGGTCTTTGGGTTCCTTGGTCCGAGGAAGGTCATGTCACTATCTTCCTCGGTCTTGGGGTTCCTTGGTCCGAGGAAGGTCATGTCACTATCTTCCTCGGTCTTGGGGTTCCTTGGTCCTGGTGTCCCTCGGTCTTGGAGTCCCTCGGTCTTAGCATCCCTCGGTCTTGGAGTCCCTCGGTCTTGACGCCCCTCGGACTTAGAGTTGTCACGGGTTCCCGTTGGCTTCCCAGTTGCGAGTTTCCTCGGACCCACGAACTACCCGCGGTACGTGATGCTTCGTACCGCTGCTTCTGATTCCTCGGACATGTTCCTTACCCGCGGTAAATAACTTCTTGACCCAATATTCTTTTTTCTCGACCCGATATGAGATTTAGTGACCTTGATAGGTCTTGATCAATACAAATAAATCGTATAGCAGTAAAAAGTTCAAAGATAATTTAACTTAACGATTAAATCTTGTTTCTTGATTATGTACAAAGTATTAAAGAATGGAAAAAAAGAAGATTCATATAGAGATTTCACTGAGAATCATAAAGTTAATTATGTGAGCTGAATAAAAGATATAAAGACGAGCTTAGCTTGTTATAATCAAGATAAACTAAACGAGGAAATCGTGTTATTCTCTTATATGATCTTGTTATATGGTTTCCCTTCTTCTTTTATGTGTTTCAGCTCTATCTTTGGAAGTACACGATTATGGAGTTGCGGAATAAAAGACTAGAGTAATCCATCTTGTAATCTAGTATCTGATAGGTAGATCTATTGCTCAAGCTTAGCAACATCTTGTAGCCAAATGTGTGTTTTCTCTTGTTAACACATGGAAATAACGTATAACTTAATGTATTTCTTATTTTAAGATTATTATTATCAAAGATTTTTAGGTGAGTTTCTCACTAATAAATATAAAAATAAAAATAAATAAATAAAGTATTAATATAAGTAAGAAATTTAGTTAGAATCGATTATCATTTGAGAAACTATGAGATTTTGGTAAGAGACTTGAAAATTAGACTCGTGAATTTTTTTAAATAACTCAAATAAATCATAGTTTATAATGTTAAATACTAATTTATATATAATTTAAAATTTTGATTTATTAATAAGTCATAAAAGTAAATTGTTTATTTATCAAATTATATTTTGCATAACTTTAAATTATACTTGTTGTTTATTTTATTTTACTTAAAATATTAATATTGCATTAGTAAAATACTCATGTGAGTTTTTTACCAATATAGATAAAATTAAAACTTAGGTTTTTTTTAAAAAAATTAGTATTATATTAGTGAGATTCAGTACGTATCTCACCAATGGATATGCTTTAAAGAGAAATGATACTAAGTCGCTTGTAAACCAATTTTAATTTTCAGTCGGTTTTGTAAATTCAAAATTCGTACATACATTGATCCTTCAATATTTTTTCATATAAATTTTTGTCGGTACCTACTTTTTTTTCACTTATGAATCTGAAATATATGAGGATTGGAAATACAACCATAAGAGAACAGCAAATGTAATCAATCGTACAACACAAAGATGATGATTTGAAGCTATCCTATTGATAAAACCAAATCCAAAGGATCAAGACCCGAATACCACCTAAAGAGTTCTCGAACGACATTCCGACATAGACCACATGAGCTATGTAACGATCAAACTCCAAATCATAGGACCACAAGCATCAACACTCAATCCGACGAGATCAGAAATAGATATAGTCGAGAACATAGGGGAATGATATTCCATAACCTAAGCTTTATCGTACCCTAACCAAGATTACTTAAGGTAGAGGAGAGACCATGCATCACACATAGTCTAAAGTTACCGAGATAAACTAAATAATCGTAACCAAATAGACACCAATGAAAATGAAATAGGCTCACCACAAAAATTACCACGCCAGAGACAAACACAAGCGTGGCGAGCTTTGAGAACCATCATACCCCAGACCCATAAAATCGAACACAAGATCAAGAGATCTGATGAGATCTGAGACTCAAAGGAGCATATCACGAGTCAGAAAATCTAGATCCACACCACCATTGATAATAGGAGAGGCATAACGACCACCATGAGCTCCACTAATGATATACTAGCCGGCAAAGCTCACACACGAGCCTACATCTCATTTCAAAATGGTTAAACTAGAATAGGGAACTAGATCTAAAGCTCCATGAAGATGAGACGATAAAGGACCACTAATATTGTGAGAGCCACCGGCGGCCAAGCTCCAGACCGAGAGTGATGTTACCGGCAAGAAATGGAGAGGATATTGCGAGTCTTAGAGAAAAAAAAAACTGTTTTTACGAAGGTTTGAAAATGGTATTTGTCAGTACCTACTACTCAACTAAATATTTTTGGGAGATGAATTCAAGATATACATATACAATGTTATTGGAAATCTATTTTTATCAATATGTAAAATATTATTGGAAATATATTCCATAAACTGTTTGTTTTTTTGTTTACCAAGGAGTCTGAGTCAAAATTTAAATTGACCTTTCAAAAATTGGATGTGGCATGGATTAAGACATCCAGTGGCTAAATTAAAATGGTTAAAATGACCTTTCACCTCTACCTCATCTTTTTCTTCACCAATTTTTGATATCTTTCTTCTTCTTCAAAATTTCAAATTCAATACATTCTATATTATATGAAATTATCAAAACTATACTCTAAATCCCTCATAAGGAGCCTAAACCCAAAGAAAAATATTAAATTTTCTTTTGTCTTCTTCCATTTTTTCTCCAATTTTTGATTTATTCCTTTTTATTCAAAATTTTCAAATTCAATGCATTTAATACTATATAAATGATTATCCTAATCCCTCCTATTTGGAAGTTTTTTGTTTTTGTCAACTAATCTACTGACTTTTAAATCCCCTCTTACTATTGTAGGGTTCGATCCCTGGTGCCTTGAAGATTTGTAAAGTGACTATACTACTGGGCCATCTATCTTCGGCCTCTTATTTGGAAAGTTAAACCCAAGAAAATTAAAATTGATAGATCATAGTTAAGAAAAAATCTTTTTAATAATGGAAGAGGTGAAGAAGCTTAGGAAAAAATAACTTTTCGTGAGAAAATGATGAACTTTTTTGAAAAATATGGATGAAAATGTTATTTTTCAAAGAAATGAATAGTAACAGTGACATTCCCACAATTAATTCATTTTAAAATGATAATTTATATATATATATATTTTAATTATCTAAATATTTAAGATTATAATTATAAATTTTAATAAATCAATCAATTTAAATAAGGAATAAAAAACTAATACTCATTTTTAAAGTAAATTGTGACTTCTCTAAAAGTTTTTATTTTATTTTTTAAGATTCTTTTAAAAGAAAGATGAACACTAACTAAATCCAACCCACAAAATAATCTTTAAGTAAATTACTAAACCCAAAGTTTACTGAATTGAACTTCATCCAAAATATGCTCAAATAGATTTTATATAAAAAATATGAAACTCCAAAAGACCCGTATGATTGGGTTTGGATATCTGAATATCCATTACAAGTCTATGTGTATATGTGTGTTATGTATCATAAATATAACGTTTTTGTTTGTGATCATAGAAGACCTAAACTTCGTGTAGAAAGTTATATACTATCAATAGTGATGTGTTTGTTTAAAATTGGTGTGTATCTACCAATATGTTTTCTTATTTAGGGTGTACTAAAAGAATATGTATTCAAGAGTATTAAATTAGTTGAGGTTTTAGTATAACGTTTAAGGGTATCTCCAACTCTAACACTATTTTAATATTAAAATTATACTATATTGGTATATTTCTAGCACTAAGTTTTTTTTATCTTCAATCATAACATTAAATTTTTACACTAAAACCAATATTATATATTATTTTATTATTAGTTTAATCTTTTTACTATTTAATAATTTTGTAAGAAATAATATTTTTCTAGTTAACTAAATAAACTATTGAAATTGATAATTACAAATAATAAAAAGTAAATAATGTCTTGAGTTTATAAATTAAGTAATTAAATGTGTAACTACACTTATAAACTAATTCTTAGTAGTTAATGAATTATTTAAGCTCGTGAACGTATATATCATGCTATTTAATTTGTCATAATTGGTTGGTTTAATTCTGTAATTATAATACTTGTTTAAGCATATTTTAGTTAAAGCATTAGTTACCTAGTTACATTCACTTACGTGTATTGACATGATTGGTCTTATATGGGCCTGCGTTAGCTCCTACGCAAGGTGTAGGGGTGTCAAGTGGATTATTAACCCGCGGGTCTGGCCCATTAAGATTCTTCTTGACACGAATCTGGACAAACAAATATATATTCATTATAAAGTGGGTCTCGCGGGTTGACGCGATGTGGACAACATATCATATGGATCCGACCCGCTATAGACTGCGGGTTTGCGGGTCTACCCGCATATATATATATATATTAATTAATAATCTGAAATCTCGCAAGTGAGTCACTCAGATGTCGTGAGACATGCGATCTCTCCCGAGATCTGAAGACTCTTCTTTGTGGACAAATCTTTAAGAACATTCCTTCATTCGATTCTCAGTGGTCTTGATTGTCTCCCTCCTTCATTTTCAATTGCATTGACACAACAAAATAATTTTTTACTTTATTCACTTCACTTGTACTGCTACTGCCATGGCGGCTTCACCCTCTTTCACTGCGTTTACGACACCGATATCTCAATTCAGAGCGAACTACTCCAATCCTCTTCTCTCTCTTTCAGGTATGTTTCTTCATTGTCATACTCTCTTATTTTGTATGGCTCGATTCGCTAATATTATCTACATCTTGGTAGATTCGTTTCGCGGGATAATCGTTTCAGCGAGATGTTGTTAATGGTGATTCAACAAATTGCTCAATTCCTGCAAAGCTTTCAATTGGATAATTCTGATTACTGAATATGAAAGTGAAGCATGAGGAGAGGGATTCAATACTCCAAGATGCGTCTGTATTACAAATTATATAATCTGGATCCGCTTCGCTTAACCTTTGACTCATGGGTTTCATCTTTGGAGGTAACAGTTTCTAAGAACATTCCCACTATTTTGCTGCTTGAATCACCATTAAAACCACTTATGCTTCTGAATGGATCTTATTACCAAACATAAGGTTGTTGCGTGCTTTCCAAATGAACTAGAAGATCCATCCGGATAATGGCGTGTCTTGAATACCTATTGCTGGAAGACAATATAGTGATTTCAAGCTTTTCCAAAAACTTGCAACATAATTTGATCCCAGCAGATTTGGTTTATTGTTTAGTGGTCCTTTATCCCAGACTCTACTTGCAAAATTACAGAAAAATAGTAAGTGATTAATTGTTTATTCTTCGCCACATCTTTTACATCAAGAGTCCACTTCTAGTTGTCTTTCTCTGAGTTTTGTTCCAACATAAATCACTTCATGAAAGAGTTTCCAGAGAAAAAATTGAAGCTTTGGCGGGAGTTTGATTAACCATACATCTTTTATCCAATCAATTTGATTTTGATGATGGTTGTTTAGTTGATGTTCTGATGCTTCTAGGGCAGTGTAATAACCTGATTTCACCGAGTATATACCGTTTTTCTGTGGGAGCCAAACTCTCAAATCTGTAAAATTACAATGACTTAGCTTAATGCAGTTAATTTCCTTGTTGAGTTGACGGAGAATACGACTAATGCTTGATTGGTTCAATTCTCTTTGTTATGTGCTTATCAGACTGGATACTTTAACTGTAGGTGTTCTTCTGCCACTGGACCATAAGGGACTGCTATTTTGTCGGTTGAGAGCCAACTGTGATTCCACACTAAAATATCATTTTTGTTGCCTACAACCCACCCAATTTTTGTCTTTAGAAGATCTCTTCCTAGTAGTATTCCTCTCCAAGCGTGCGAACAAGATGCTGATTTTTGTACTTGGAGGAAATCTGAGTCATTGTAGTATTTAGCTAGTAACATCTGACTGAGCAGAGAACTCGGGTTAGCGACAATGTTCGACCTCACTTTTGCCACTAAGACCACCTTAAAGGCTCTTATCTCTCGGAATCCTAATCCACCTTTTTCTTTTGATTAAACTCTCTCTCTC
>JAKUCM010003359.1:0-13383 GCA_023374145.1 Lepidium sativum
TTAAGCTGGTTTACTTTTTTTTGGTTCGGATCTGTTCAGTTCGGTTCAAAATTGAATAGCTAGTTCATCATTATAGATTTCAATGATATGAAAATAAAAATCAACATTAAATGTAAAAATAAAGAGCAAGTGGCATTTAGCCTAGTGGCAAGGGGTAAGTCCACAAGATGCATGCGCACTTGCACATCCTGGGATCGAATCCCCCCGCTTGCATTTGCAAGAATTTGGCTAATGGGCCGGTTATTTGTGGTCTAATATGTTGGCAAAAAAAAAAAGTAAAAATAAAGACTAAATTAAAATTGAATAAATGATACTCCGTTCCAATATATAATGTTTTAGGAAAAAATTATTCTAAAAATGTGACGTTTTCAAATTTCAATACAATATTTATTATATTTTTAATCTATTTTTATAATTTGTATTCTGTACAACTTTTAGTTGGCTGAATAATTTTTAATAGATCAAAAGTATATCTTCAGTTAGACTAGTCATATATTAAATAATTTTTTAATTTTTTGAAAAACTTAAAACATCATATATATATATATATATGTGTGTTTTAAATATGCTCATAATGTCTGCAGATGCAACAATGAGCACAAAAATATAATATGGTAATTGAATCATATAAACAAAAATGTGAAATCAGAAAATCAAATATTTATAAACAAAAGGAGAAATTTTAGAAAGTATATATATATATATATATATACTATATATATATTTGGTTTTATCATTATATTTCCCCAAGTTTTTCAAATTTCACTTTTTGCTTTATCATTATATTTTGTTTTTGACTAATGTGGGCAAAGTATTTACAAGAACAAGACAAGAGCCACACTGACTCGGAAGAAAATCTAACTTGGGCCAAAAGCTGTTAAACTAATAAGCTTTGCTCAAAATCCACCTGATAATAAGTTAGTGACTGAGAGACGAGAAATTTAGGGCTCATGAAGCTCTTAGAACACTATCCCAAGCATCGTACTTAGAACTGAAAGTCCCTCCACCATGCTGTGTTGCATACTCAACCATTGTTGCTCTGGCACAATCAGTCCAAGCTTCAGCCATTTGTCTGAGAGACACAGGTTCTGTAAGTTTTCTTAGAAACAAACTAAAATTTGATCGTGTTTTCGCAGATAAATCTTCATAGTTGTGTGAACTGTATCACAGAGATATAAACTCATAAGATCAAAACTATGTTTAGTTCCATTGTAATCAAATTTCTAGGAAAGTTCCATACCTAGCATCAAAGGAGATTCCTTCGAGAAGTATAGGCGAACTATTAGGATAATTTGCAGGAACTAGTAAGCGTAATGGTTGAATCTGTGACTGCATCAGGCATCCAAATACATAAATATCTGATCAAAGAGAGGAAAAGAAGAAACAGAAATTAGTACAAGAGACTTACGATTTGTCCTGAGTTGTAATGAGCTTTGAATGTGTCAGTAAGAGACACAGGGACATAAGAACACATAACGATTGTTCCTGATGTAACTTCAAATCGATTAACATCTTCATCGCATATCTCTACCATTGTCTCTACAAGTTTATTATTGATTTCTTTGATTTCTTGCATGAGGACACAACCAGACTGCAAAATTGAAAAATGTTGCCTTATTTCAATGCTTCACCGTTGGATAAAACAAAGGTTTTTAAAGACTGTAGATTTTTACCTCAATCTTGTTGACTTTTGAGCCAGAAGATGCTGTGGAATCAACTTCAGATTCTTGAGGCAGAGCATTGATTGAGCGCTTCATTCTCTTATTTGAACTTGTTTCTCCATCTGTCATTAAGTGAAAACAGAAGTTTTTCCTCTTACTCAAATCCTCTCCTAAATCACCTCTAGGTCCTCCAACGTGTTGGCATGATCCTGTGAATCTGTCAGCCATACTGACCACTGAGCTAATCTCACTTAAAGATTCTGCCAAGGATTTTGGTGATGATGATTGATACTAGATGAATAAACTAAACATGAGTAAGCTATAAATCTTTATGTTTATCTTGACTCACTGCTTTTATCAGACGATCAATAGCCCGCTCTGCAGTTGGCTCGGGAGGAATAGAGACCGGAGGCTGTTCCTTTGTGCTAGGTTTAGAAGAGGAATCTAAGGTTGACTTTATCTCAACACCGAAGCTAGCAGGAGACTGAGAATGAGAAACTGGAGACTCAAGAGACATTGGTTTTTCAGGATCTCTAGGAATTGTATACGGTGCAAAGGAAGTCAGCGGAGATAAGACAACAAAAGGAGAGCCACTAGACTGTGATGAAGCTGATGGAGAAATGTTATAGACAACATACCCTGAGAAGCCACTGCTTTTAAAAGCTGACACTGATTAGATGAATTGTTGACCTTTCGTTCCGAAGCAGACATTTGAAGCTGCTGATTTGCTTGTTATGGTTGCTGTGACAGTTGTTGCACCCTGGCGATACTGAAATTGTTTCTCTTTCTGCTGTATATACTAGACTGAACTGCATTGATATTCGAGTGTTCGACCTGCAGATTACTTGAAGGATTCTGTTTAATTGAAGGTAACACAACATTTCTTGAGGAGGCCAAAGTGTTGTTCTCATCTCTAGGTTCTAACTTAGGCTTGATCTCAAACGAATGAGGCACTGATGTCTGTGATGTAATAAGTCCTGATACTGAAGTCAAGGCCCTTTTTTGGTTACTTGGCGTCAACCATGAATTCATTTGTTCCGTTGCTAGAGACTGCAACACATTTACTTGAGGAATTTGGGATTGTAAAGCTGTTTGATGGGACTGAGAAGGAGGAAACTGTCCTTGTTGCTGCTGCATTGGCCTCTGGATCGCAGTGTGATTCTTGGTCATCTTCAATATTTCTTCCGCATACAGACTAAACCTGTCCCTGTGCTTCTCTGCACGTTTAAGAAATGAAGAACTTGTTCAACAGACGATATCAATCTCCTTATCTTTTCAATAAACCAGATGGCATCTTTTGCGGTGGAAGAGATTTAGCCTGAAATAAAAGTCCAAGACATATCAGATAAACTCTTGTCCTGGAAAGAAAACAATTTAGTTATGACTGAAGTACCTTTCTCAATTTTTCCCCAAGTTTTCGATGCACTTCACTCAGAATGAATGAATGCTTTTCTTTCAGAGCTTTGATCTGCAGGACATATTACAATCAATGAACCATGAATATGATGAAAAGTTTGGACCAATAATATCTGATGTTTATAACAACAGTATATCAGAGCTTTGTATCTGATGTTAAGGCGAGCCACAATACCTTCTGATATGTCTTCTCCTGCCAGTCCCCACCACTGCCATTTACCGTCTTGCCTGTTGAATCTTGAGATGCTACAAATAATATCATTAACATAAAACGCTATTAGAAAATAAATCATAGAGAATGATAAGTCACATATAAGAAAAAAACATTAAGCCACCAAGTTGTCAAGACATGGAACATACTAGATGGATTTGCCAGAGGTGTTCTGAGTAATTGATGTGGAAAGTTCTGTAAAGAATTTGATGCTTGAAACCTTTGAGTATCATTGTTTATGGAACCCAAATGTTGTTTCAAGCTTCTATTGTGAGGCTGCTGCTGCACTGGAAACTGTGGTTGGTATGTTTGAGATTGTCCCGCTTCTTAGCCTTGAGTACCACCAAACAAACTTGATCCAAGGGTTTTAAAGTCACCAGATTGAATCCCGGGCATAGTTTGCTGCTGCTGTGAGGGAAAGGCTTCAGCATTATAAAAGTGTTGCTGGTGGATAGTTTTGAGGTCATTCTGTGGTGCCATTGCTTGATAGCTAGGTCTAAAAGCTCCTTGTTGCTCTCCAATGTTTTTGCGCAATGTTAGATGATTCTGCTGCATGCTTGGAACATTCATTTTGTCCCTGGGATGGCAGAACCATACTAGAATGGACCCTCTGTGTCGGATACTGATATCTTGGCAGCAACTGAGAGTTTTGTTGCAGAGAATTTCGTTAGCCTGATGATGGTAAAATAGAAAAACCGGAGGATTGAGGGAAGGACTGATGACTACGTTGTTTTCGACCAACTTTGAAGATGCTGCTGTGGTTGTGGCTGAGCCTGTTGATGTTGCTACATTATGAATCTTCCATAATGAGGTGCATAAATTTGTATTAAAAAAATCAATAAAATCGGATTTATAATCTAAATCCTATCATCTAGGTTTAAGCTACTACTTGTAATGCTTTATCCTTTTGCAGTGTTTACTAAAAGTATAAAACATTTTTCTCCTTAATGAATGTTTTTTTTTTTTTTTTTTTTTGTCAACGGCAAATTATATTGGACCACAACTGGCCGGCCTAATAGCCCAAATTCCTACATACATGAGGACTCGATCCCGGATTATGCAAATGCGCTGCTTAAGTGGACTTACCGCCTGCCACTAGGCTAAATGCCATTTGCTCACAGGTATCGATAATGAATGTTAAAAATCAAATAAGAACAATGAATTCACATAAATCAAATAACTTTTTTTTTAAATAACAATCTTTAATAAGAAAGATTTACATTGTTGAAATAACTCTTTCTCGTAAATCAGGCTCTGCCTTGTTCATTACACTCCCGATTAGTATTTGCCTCCATTAATATTTTACATTTTGTCTCGAAAACAGTTAGATTTAGGGTTCTACGACAAACTTTACAATAAAAAAAAAACTCCATCAGAAACAATCTATCAATTGTTAACAAAACCAAACACTAAACTGACAAGAAATCAGTTAAAACTTTAATTTTGAATTTGTTCGTAATAAGAATCAACAATGTGTTATATATTAAATGAGAATTGAAAATCATTCAAGTTTCTGGCTTAAATGCATTGATAAAAGTATAACGAACACAAATTCAATTGCTAATACTAGAAATTTACAAGTAATCAGTAGTCTGAATAATGCCTAAATTCACATACAATTAAACCTAATTTTGATAAGAACAAAAATCACTTACAATCAAAACATCGTCGATGTTGGAGATGTAATGTTTTGTATTTGGTATAACAGTCAAACAAAGAAGATAATACCAAAACCGAAGTAAACCAAGATATAGTCATATGAACACGTAACTATGATCGTTAAAATTACGAAACAGCCTTAAAACAATTGATCGCACTTAATCAAAACCCTAATTAAGGAACAGGGAAACCAAAAAACTCACAGATTGCAGTGATTGACGAATTGTGGATTGAAGATTTCAGAGAGACGAAGACGAAACCCAGACGGGGAAAATAAAGGAAAGATTGAAGAGATTGAAATAAAAGACTATAACAAAAAAGGAAAGAGGAGAAATATATATTATTACTGGGCGATTACTCAATGCTATGCTCGGGTTTAATGATTAATTTTCTTTTCTATATTTTATATTTTAAGGTATAAACTAATAATCGAAACTATCTATCATTCTTTTTGTTTCTTCAGTTTTCTCAAGTTAATTCGTCTCTAAATCTTTTCTTAGTACAAGTTTAGAAACTTGTTTTGCATTCCAATATTGAATAAAAAATTTACTGCTGTCAATTATTTGTGAGTTAAAATTCTAAATCTAAAGTCGTTATTATATTGAATTGATTAGTTTTGCATGTTTTACATAGTATATTACTATATGGATTCTAATAAAATGTAAACATTCAAAATAAACAAAAATAAGTTACATTTAAAGTGAACCAAAATATTTGAAATATAATTGAAGTATCAAATAATTCTAAAAGTTATTATTAGTAGTTTTTTGAATAAAAAAGAAATGTAAGAGTTAAAGCTCTTCATGATCTCATTGACTTGGGAGACATAAAGAGTTGAAGTACAAGACATGAAAATAGATAAAACCAAAACTTCAAACAGAAAATGAATGTTGCATCAGTTTTCCTTACTCCGTTCTTATTATGCCTGATCCATTTTCTGTGTTGGTTTTGTCAGTCTCACAGCAACGTTGCTCTTTGTCTTGCTTGCTTCTCTTCTCATCGTCCAATATTTCCTTGATCTTAAGTTTCTGCTCTCTAACCTTGTATGTTTATTCACGTTCCAATCTTTTCCATATAAGGAGTCATCTTCTTCAATGGAAAATACTTGGTTCGGTTCTATGTATTCCAAGCCGAGTATCTCTTTTATACAAAGTTCATATTTGTTTGGTTGTACTTTTTATATTTTAAATCTACTCATAGTCTAGCTTATCATAGCTTCCTTGGCTCTTTGTACAAGAGATGTTTTTTGCTCTCTTTTCCTCTTACCCGCTTCTTCCCTCTTCTCTTCCACTTCGTATTAATTTTCTTCTTCATCATCATTCTCTTTATGCTTCCAAACCTTTTTCTGGTAGCAATAAAACCAAACTCCTCGATGGAGATGTCTCAGATATAAATTCAACGGCTCAACCTTGATCAGTCCAAACCGATAAAAACTAATTTTGACGAAATTGCGCGAATGAGAACCACAAAGGAGGGTGATAGTTCCTTTGATATCCTAGGACCCATCAAGTTGGAATCCTCACAAGCTTGACTCATCTCTCGTTCTCGAATCCTCAAAAGAAAGAGAACGTGGCTAAGTTTTCTTCTAAAGAAAACTTCATATTTTTTATTATTCAAGTCTGAAAAATACAATGGAAAGTTTGAGCTTATATAGACCCGGGTCTACAACGGTCATCAGCTTAAAATAAGAAAGAAAAATCAAGAAAATAAGTGTCTAACGGAAAAGTGATGGGAAGGCCTTCGATCTTGGAGCCGTCGGAGAAGATGTGGTGATCGGCCAAATATGGAAAGTCTTGAAAGGGGAGGATTCGCCTAATCATGTGCGTGTTGGAACATGGGAAGACTTCCCTATATTATTATGAGTGGCCTAGAGAGTCTCAAGGTCGCCACACATAAGTCTGCAAACTCTTAAGGGAAATTGATCATAGACTTTCCTTAAATAGAGTAAGATTGGATCTTCTTCTTGTTGGGCGGGTATCTGGAGGATCCATGGGTCGATTGATGTGTTCTTGATCTTGTTGGATCCACAAAAATCCAAAGAATAATCTCCAAGTAGTCCAGAGTGAAGGTCGCTCTTGATATGGGCTGTGTTGCTCAAAAATTGGCGTTGTCGCGAATAAGGGCTTAGCGCAAAATGTCCAATCTAAAATCTATAAATTTTGGCTCCGAGCTTTAGTTTGGGCTGATTAAACCTACATGAGTTAGATGATTGAGTCAATAATCCATAGCAATATACTTCATGGCTTAATTCCTTATGTAGAGTCTGGAGCGCCTTGATAAGTGAGTGAATGTCTTCATGATCCTCTGGGGAAGGTTGTTGATGTGAACTCCTTGCGTGCTGCTCCGGTGCTTGAGTGCTAGACGAGTTATTGAGTTTAGGCAGCTGAAACATGTGTAAGAAGATCGTCTCCCCTTTATCTTTGACATTTTCCCCAAGGAATGTCGTCTCCTCTTTATCCTTGGTTTGTTTAGCCAAAAACTCAACAACCGAGTCTAAGCATTGTGTCGTGGTCGATGGTCTATGGTCGAGGATCCTATTATACCCTCTCTCTTCAAAAGGTTTTGTCCTCAAAACCAAGCCACCTGCACCAAGAGAAAGCAAGTTAGGTTTCATTCGGCTTTGAGAGTGTAGGACCTTCCCTCGATTTTTACTTGTGGGAGAACGTGGTGTTGGGTTTGGTGGATTCTCCTTGAGGGGTATATGGGCTAGCATGCAGTACGCCTCCTTCTTTTGACAGCTTTAGTGGAATTGGGTCTATCGATCCTTTTAAATGACCCTAAGTTTCTTACAATTTTGCATCCTTGGTGTATATGTATTCTCCTTTGGAAATCACTTGTTGGTGGCTATCCGGGGGTTCCTTTTTTATTAGAATGGTGTGCTTGATTCTCCTTGACTCCTTTGTGGCACCTACACCTCTCTTTAAACAACCATTGAAGATCATGAGTGACATCGATTCTTGATAGATGAGGGCCTTAGAAACCTTTTGAGAAGTAGGTTAAGAGTTGAAACGTTGTACCTCTATTTCTTTGACTGTGGACTGTCGATCGCTTTCCAGCGGATGGTACTCGGAGATGACTAGGGAGTTCCCATGATATGTGACCTCCGTTTCTTCTTCTAGTCCTCCTAGTCCGCCGTTCAGGTTACCGTGAGACTCAAACTTGCTCTCGGATATGAAAGTCTTCTTCTTTTGGTTCATATATCCCCGGGCTGTGCCTCCACGTTCTTTGTACCTTAAACAAGATAGTCTGGTGGAGCAATACATATCAAAACTACTAGGTACCTCAAGTGCTTCCAACATGTTAGGCGCGGTAATTGTTGGTTGGGGTGGGAATGATGACTTCTATAGGATGTGCGGTTCGACATCTCGAGTTGAGACCTCATGGTTTCGGCCTAGATCAATATGGTTGGCAGCTTCACAATTATGTCCACAATTGGGTGGGTACGTATTAGGTCGTCCAATCAAGAAATCTTCGGCCAATGGTCTCTATCTCTTGCTTGTATGTGGTATGGTCATCTTGGTGGCTATATAAGATCATGTACTGGTGACTTGTCCTGGATGGGACTTGCGGAAAGTGTGTTTTCTTGGATCTGCTTTTGTACGGCCGTCTGGTCGATGTTGGTAGGCTACACGTACGTTGGTACATATGTTTAATATTCCACGTTGATGCGGTTAAGTCACCTATCGAGCTGAGGTCAGCTTTGTTTGAATGCATATGACCATTCACATGATGTTGGCTACTATTTTTGGTGTTGCCATAGAACCTACAGATGACAAAACAAACAAACAAAAGACTAAGTGTTAGAGAATCTTGGATTGAAACAAAATGTTCCAAATAAGGTAACCTCGGTTACCTTAATTCAATTTAAGTGAACCATAAAAAATCAAATGAAACTCAGTATTCACTAAGCCAAACACAACACAATGGTATTTAAGGAAACAACACTCTAAGGAAACGACAAAGCAATTAAATGGATCAAAACTCTAGGAAACAAAAAACACAAAGAATACGATTAAAACGAAGAACAATGAAACAACAATTTTTATGGGTTGTCTTTTTATAAAATGAAACAAACAAATTAAGCAACACTTCAAACCTATAGATCTGGAGCTTCGCAACTCCTAGAACTACGGAAAATCAAATGCAAGCAAACAAAACTTAAATTGAAATCAAACAAGAGGTGCAAAACAAACGAAATGAAAAGTGATGAGAAACGAAAAGGAAACGATACACAGTGTTACCAAGGGCCTTTCGGCTCTGATACCAATGACGAGCTCCTCGATGGGGAGGTTTTGGTTGTGGATTAAACATCTCGACCTAGGTGAGTCCAAACCGATGAAAAACTAGTCTTAGCGGAATCACAGCGAATAAGAAGCACAAAGGAGGGTGATGATTCCTTTAATATCCTCGGATCCGTCAAGTTGGAATCCTCATAAGCTTGACTCGTCTCTCGTTTTCGAATCCTCAAAAGAAAGAGAGGCGACTAAGTTTTCTTTTTTTTAAAGTTCATATTTTTCATTATTCAAGTCTGAAAAATACAAAGGAAAGCTTGAGATTATATTGGCTCGAGTGTACAATGGCCATCGATCTTGGAGATTTTAAGAAGTTGTGGTGATCCACCGGATATGGAAAGTCTTCAAAAGGGAAGGATTTGCCTAATCATGTGCATGTTGGAGCATGGGAAGACTTCCTTGGATGATTCTAAGCTGCCTAGAGTGTCTCCTGGTCACCACCACATAAGTCTGCAAGCTCTTCAGAGAAGTAGATTCGTACTTTCCTTAAACAGAGTCGAATCATACCTTCTTATTGTTGGACAGGCATCTGGAGGATATGTGGGTGGATTGATTCATTCTTGGTTTTGTTAGATCCTAAAAAGGCCCAAGAATAATCTCCACGTGTTCCAGAGTGAAGGCTGCTCCTCAGCTGGGCTGTGTTGCTCGAAAGTTGGCGTTGTGTGTCGCGAATAAGGGCTTAGCACATAAGGTCCCAACTTCTAAAATTTATAACTATTGGCTCCGAGTTTTGTTTGGGCTGATGAAACCTACATGAGTTAGCTGATTGAGTCAAGAATCCATAGTAATCAACTTTATGGTTTTATTCCTTTTGTATTGTCTAGAGCTCCTTGATAAGTGAGCACATGTCTTCATGATCCTCCAGGAAGGTTGTTAATGTAAAATCCTTGCGTGCTACTCCGGTGCTTGAGTGCTAGACGATTCATTGAGTTTAGGCAGCTGAAAAATGGCTAAGAAAGTGGTCTCCCCTTTATCTTTGACATATTTCTTATGGAAAGTCGTCTCACATTTATCCTTAGTGTATTTAGCCAAAAAACTACACAAACGAGTCTAAGCATTATTCCATGGTCAATGATCTATGGTCGAAGATTCTATCAATCCCACCTTGAGTCACATCTCAATCTTTATCCAGCTTCCAATCTTTATTCAATTAAACTCATCATAGAAGCAATTTAGTTACTTTCCACAGAAATCAAAAGTAAATATAAATATTTGATCTTATCTATTAGAAAAGGTACTTGTTTAATTTTAGATAAAATTATATAATCTTTCTGCCAAATTAGCAACAATCTGATATATAATTCCACAAAAATATCAAATACTAATGGTACTATTTGAAATGGCTACTTTTTTTAAAAAGTGATGAAACGTTTGGACAGAAGAATAATCTTCGTGCATTAAACAAATAATTCTTTTATATATATAATTTCTTTTGGATTTAGATAACTTATAAGCAAAGAAGAAACCTGGTCACAATATTTATTTAGGTGTTTATTGAAGGATTTTATTAGATTTTGAAATATTTATAAAATTATGTGTTATTTTATTATCAATTTCAAATTTGTATTCATATTATATGTTATTGAATTTGAAATTTTAGTAAAATCACTTAAAACAATGTACAATCTCTTTTTCAGAAAAAAAGAGGCCTACCAAGATTATGGGAGCAAGCCCTATAATCTTTAAGTTATTATATATAATTGATCTCTTCATACTTGAGACATAAACACTTAATCTTTAATAGATTAGACAAGGTTGATGGCAAACGAATCCTGGTTTGGAAAATTTTCAAAAGATTGCTGTCAATACCTAGACTTTGGAGGCTTCAATTACATGCCAATTGATATTAACCTGGACAACCCTAAGATCATGGAGCTTGTATCTGATGATGAGCTTGTAGTGGAGGAAGCTTTAATTGCACCAGAAGGATTGATAGCTCTATTTGAAGACCAAACATTCAACCCAACCAATGGAGAAGTCCTTAATCACATTTGTGGCTGACCAAATGACTTGAGCCCTAGTCTAAACTTCACTTGTTTTTGATCAAATCTCAAGGAACTCATCAAATGGACAAGTGGTTCATTAAGTACTTTTTCCTTCACACTTGGTTTTTTTCCAATGGGTTGTACAAGTAATGTTTCAATGAGCCTTATGAATTCACTTTCAAATAATCCATTTGGTGATCAAAACCCAAACTCATCAAGAACAAGAGCCCAAAACGTGTCTTTAGAAGTGAAAGGGTATACTTTTAATCCAAAATAAGAAGTTAATGTTGTTTCATTTTCAAGACACCTTTTATTTCTCTTGCATTTTCTAGATTATCTTGGGAATATGTCCAAGCCTTCTTCTTTTTTATCTTTATATTCTCTTGCTTTCTCATTGTAAAACTTATCTATATGTTATCTCAAAAAATCTTTCTAGATAGATCAATAGTTGGTTCTCCAACTCATCCATCACTTAGGTTTGAAAATCCTTCAAATGTCAGACTTGGCTGTTCAAGAGAAGCTCATATCTCTTGAAGTGAAGCCATTCGATCCACCAAGTTCCCAGAAATCTCATTTAGACCCATATATCTTTTCACTCGTATCTCTTCACTCACTCGTTGGATCGAGTTGAAACTTAACTACCAAACGCAGCAGCTTCCTAACTCCATGCTCATAACTTTTCAGCCAAGTATGAGCTCACTCGACCTCTGAACTCGGGTGATATTGCTCCAGTTCAATCTGTGAATTTCCCAAATTTTGACTGTTCGACTTCCTCAACTTCATAATCAATCCTTACACCCAGGACGGTCGTATCCCCAATCCTCTATTTCTTCTCAGAGAAACGTAAGAATCAATATGGCATATTCAGATTTGATAAGAACCTAAGGAAAATATGGAGGTACAAAGCATCATAAAGGATATATGGCTGAAGAAATTTAACAGGGCGATGGAAAAAAGAATAGTAGCTTGCATAAAAGAAATGATCAAGTGGAAAAAATAAAACAGACTCACACAATAAGGTGATTGAAATGCTTAAATCATATCTAGAAAAGTCATTGACAAGACCCAACAAATCCAGCATACACAATCTCCAAAATTTCGAATGAGCTTAAAAAAGACCAAGCTGCTCCCCTGGTAATCCTGGTAGTTCATGTGGACCATACCTCCTCGAAGTCTGGGTCATGCTAGTAAGGAAGCTCCACATCAGATTACAAACTTCAGTATCCCTCAGTGAAAGGAAAATCTGTTGTTAAGAAAAAGCATATCACTAGCTCCAATAAGGGAGCCTTGGGTGCTCAAACCACCCCCCCCCCCCCTCCCCAAAGACGTGGTACCTTAAAAAGCAACAGATCGGCTCCTTTTTTCAAAAAGGGAAGGAGGTAGTATACTCGTCCTCTTCTGATGCGGATCACAGTTCTCCTTACAGCCTTTGCTCTGGAGATCTGTTGCAGATGACAACCCCGAAGATGATGAAAAATTTATGAAATTTATCTCAAACGGCGATAAAAGCAGCTCGCCAAGAAAGGTCTTAACCGGGGCACTATCTCCAAACTCTAAGTAGTACATAACAGTGGATATTTTCTATTGGAATGTTCATGGATTCAACAATCCCGTCAAGCGCAAATGCTTTAAGCACAACAAGGCGCATTTTGGTAGTATCATAGAAACAAGAGTGCAACAAAGTAAACTCACTCGATATTTTAACAATCCACCTTTCCAGATAGATCTTTTGTTTGTATTTCTGAATTTGCTGATCTTGGTAGGATTTGGATTACTTGGGACTCGGCCACATCGGTTAAAGTCATCTTCAAGTCAAACAAATTAATCAGCTGCATCGTCAAGCTTCCCTATATGAAGCACGACTTTAGTGCATCTTTTGTCTATGCATCCAACTCCGAAAATGATAGGAAAATGTTATGGGCTAAGAACTTATCTCAGTTCACTCAGATCCAAGAATACTCAACAAACCTTGTGTCCATTCTGGGGGATTTTAATCAATTTCTTAATCCAATTGATGATGCCATACCGTCGGTTAAACCCTCAAGGGGAATGAAACCCTTCCGATACTGTCCTCGCAGCAAGCAGCCTCTTCGACCTCACATATAAGGAAACCACTTCACGTGGTGGAATAGCCAACAAAATAATGTGATACCAAGAAA
>JAKUCM010003360.1:0-36572 GCA_023374145.1 Lepidium sativum
AATTACATTCCCAATTGGATTGACACCTATTATACTACAACCGACGTACAAGTATAATAGGATTTAACAATAGAGAGTAAAAATTCTGTTATCACATAACCCTTTGATGCTCTGAGTAAAGAAGAGTCAAATATACAAACATTTTAAATTCACTAATGGCCTAGTCCTCCATAATAATGATTCAAAATTTATAAAATGTTTTAAGAAACGAACAGATTGTAGAAAGACTAACTTGTATCATCATCCAATAAATATGATACCAATCTGCAGAATCATTTATACTTTGCAACGGTTTTTTTGAGAAAAGTATCTCAAGTATCTTTGTCGTGGTTGTTAAAAATAGACATATTTACTATTTTTTTTATTGAAGCATAACTGGCCGGTCCAACAGCTAAATTCCTACAAAATATAGGTGGGCGGATTTGATCTGTGGTTGTGCAAATGAACTGCCTTAAGTAAAATTACCGTCGACTACTAGACTTAAAGTCATTTGCACATTGTAATTCTTAAACAATATCTATGTTATAACCTTATTTTCTTAAGTTAGTTTTTGGATTTGAATTAAATCTATACTAATATGATATCAGAATTCAAACTTAAATCCAATATGAGAGAGACGATAATGTCCAATTTCACAATCTTCATGATTTAGTTTGAATATGAAAGAGATATGCTAGAATATGAAAATCTTTTTTTTTTCTTTTATAAGAAGGTTTAAAAATATGAATATATAAGAAACGATTATGTAAAAAATTATTGGACAAAAATTTTATAAACATTCCACACTTAATATAATTTAAACTTTAAATAATGAATCATAATAGAATTATGCAAATGACTCTTAGTCTAGTGACTGGCGGTGAGTCCATTTCAGACAGCTCATTTGCACAACCAGATCGAATCCCCCGCTTACATTATATAGAAATTTAGCTACTGAATCGGTAATATTATTTGCCCGTTGACAAAATAAAATAAAATAAAATAACAAATCATAATATTGTGGTAGTACACACACAAAAACATGATTAAAAGCAAAAGTATTGTGAGCTTAGACTTCACCGTAAATCATACGAATCGATGACGCAATGATCATGACACATGAAATACACACCAACCTTCCACACTTGTTAATCCATTGTCCATTTCTTAGTCAATGCTCTTTAACCAATTCACAAAAAAATCAAACAAACCCATAAAATTTAAATTATATATATATACATATAAACTTTATTCCTAGAAAGATGTCTAAAACTCAACATCCACCTATATATAAACAACATTACACATCTTCTTCTACACAAACAAAATCATTTATAGTAAAACCAAAACCACACAATATGTCTAAACTCATTCTCTTCCTCGCCGTCCAAATCCTCCTCCTCGCCGTCGTTTCCTCCGCCGCAGACGGTGAAGACTTCGCTAGAACTATGGACCGTAAACTTCTTGGTCTTCATAGAAAAGAGAAACTAACTCACTTCAAAGTCTATTGGCACGACATCTTAAGTGGTCCAAACCCAACTTCTGTCATGATTCAACCACCGGTTACAAACACTTCATACTTCGGAGCTATCTCCATGATCGACAACGCTTTAACGGCCAAAGTTCCGATGAACTCAACTGTATTGGGCCAGGCCCAAGGCTTTTACGCAGGAGCAGCCCAAAAGGAGTTGGGCTTTTTGATGGCTATGAATTTTGCTTTTAAGACAGGGAAATATAATGGAAGTACTATAGCGATTCTTGGTCGGAACACGGCGATGTCGGAAGTTAGAGAAATGCCGATCATCGGAGGAAGTGGACTTTTCCGATTTGCTAGAGGCTATGTTGAAGCTAGGACTAAGTGGCTTGATTTTAAAACCGGTGATGCTACTGTTGAGTATAGTTGCTATGTGTTGCATTATTGATGTTAAAATGTATTTTTTTTGCTTTTTGCATATTTAATTTGATATAATATTTAATGAAAGGAGATTTCAAAGTTTTTTTTTTCTTATGATCTTTTGCATTTGGCTTTATTATTATGGTGTGTGTGGTAGACGTCGGAGGAGTTGTTGTCTCAATTATTATTTTAATAATATCTACAATTTAGAATTTTTATGATGGTCCTTTTTTTTTTCTTTGAAAATAATTGGTTTTTTGTAACATTCGATATCACGTTTTTTTTGTCAACGGCAAATTATATTAGACCACAACTAACCGGTTTAATAGCCAAATTCTTACATAATGTAGACGGTGAGACTCAATCCCTGGACTTACCGCTTGCCACTAAGTTAAGAGTCATTTGCTCACAGTTGTTTTTTTCAATATCTTGAATGGTTTGAATTCAGATATCATATTACCGTTGTTCTAAATTTAGTTATATCTGAAAATTATAAAAATTAGGTAAAATCTCTTAAATATTATATGTGACGAGAAAGATTATAATGTAGATAATATATCACCAATTTAATCATGTTGGCTTGATATTACGATATTGCGTAAGAAAACTTTATTTTAAAAACTTTATTTTCAATTTCTAGAAATTAATAAGTAATATAGTTTTTATGCGAAAACTCTTACAGTCCCATTGTATATATTGTTACTTAAATTTTCAAAATTTTAGTAAGATTATAGAGTTTTGAATTGACAAATTGTTTATTCATACTTTAATTGTATTGTTAATAATGAAATATTATAGTCATATTATTTTTAATTTTGCAGAAAACACGAATTGAAATGATCAAAGTCCTTAATATTAAATAATATTTCACCTTTTTATATTTTTATGTTTTTGGATCGACATGATAAAGTGGTCGGTACAAGAATTATGGACACTTTATAACTTTGGACGGATTGGTTTACCAATCTGATGATGAAATACTGTCATAAAGCCGTGATCGTTGAATGGAGATTGTAACTAAGAGATCTTTTTACTTCAAACCGATTATGTTTCGAGCCCAAGAAGAAGAAGAGAAGCTCATTGAGAATGGTCTGATGACTCATGGTCAAAGATCCAACATTTAATCACTTCATTGGTGATAACTATGAATTGTAATATACTGAGGAAAAAGGACAATTGAAGACTACAAGAGTTTAAGCAGTGACTTTCAGAACTCTGTTTAAAATTAAGGACCTTTCGGATTCGATATGAGATGAAAAACAACGATGAAACCTGGGTTTTGTTTTACATTTTATGTCTTTTATCATCCTCAAAACTTGTTGTAAGATGAAATGCTGTCATAAAGGCATTGAAATACCTGCATTTTCAGATGAAATGGTTATATTCAAATGCACTGAGCTAAGCATCAAGCAACAAGTCCATATCAATACATAGCTTCATTAGATAGAAGTGATGCCTGAGTCATATACCAAGTTACCAAGTACTAACTATGAAGACTGTGCAAAGTATTGCGAACTAAGTACTTACCATGAGAACCAAGGTTTTCGATTTATATGATTCATGAACATGGAGCTGCTAGAATACGCCAATCATAAGCCAACAATTGTTTCAATAAATTGTAAGACTTTACATGAAAAGTAACAAACTACTAGTATAAAAGCTAGGGAAGAACTATCCTTGGTAAAGAGAAAGCATGGGTCGAAAACCTTGTTCATCTGTGATCCACAAAGTTGATTCAAAAGGCGGTCACAAAAAGCAAAGCTAACATAATCTATGAGGCTTTTGTTACTGGTAAAGAAAATCAGCTTAACATCAACCTTCCAATCAAGAACTGATAACCGCAGGTTTCAAAAATGGTAGTATGATGACAGTTATTGCCATAAAACCCTACCAAAATGTCGAAAACCGGCAAATGAGGAATCAACATCAACTAAAGATAAAAGATACAATTGCAACTGGCCAAGAAACAACAGAAGGAAAATCTTCTTAATGTGTAACAAGACCTCATTCTTCAATCTCGAAACAAACAGAATGCTCACTTATTTTCTTAAATGCAATCAGAATTCAGAATATCAACAGAGAGAGAGGAAGATGAAGAAGAATAAACAACCTTGAGGAACTAATCCCCAGTTCTTCGATTCAACCAGACAAAACTTGATATTAATCTGGCAGATGCTATAGCACTGGTGTAGTGGAAACATCGATAAGCAGCTACTTAGCTCCACTGGTAATCTGTTATAACAATTTTCATTAAAATCCAATCAAAAGAATCAAATTTCCATGATTAAGATGAGTTCGCAGCTGATTATGAGACTATGATGACCAAAACAGTCAAACCAATGTCCCTAATTTCAGATGCAAACCTTATTAAATACACCAATACATTTCCAAAATTTGACCCTTTTTATTAGTGAGTACCAATCAACATTGAAATTCATGAGAAACACTGACCTAAAAGATTGATTGATACGGGAAGTTGCTGAAGATGGAAATGAAGATTTAATGGGAGATGGTATCGAAGAAACGTGAATATTATTCGTCTTACTAAGTTTCTGGCTGAAAGAATGTATCTTAGATGATAATCTGCAGACTTTAGAAGAAGCCATTTGAAGAAAGGATTCGAATAGAGAGTGATTGATGAAGAAGATGCAAAAAAACAGAAACTTTAGGGTTTAAGGTGTTGGGGATATTTACGGGTCGGGTCAAACAGATATTGGGTGGATTATCCAAAAGGGAGGGGAAGAAGATTATCTAAACGTCGTCGTTTAATAAAAAGTATTGAAGACATATTAAGCCCACAAGACCACAAGCCCACAAACCCAACATTCTGAGACAATTTAAGCCCATTATGTTAGTTCATTAGGTTCTCAATTTAAGCCCATTATATTGGGCCACAACTGGCCGACCCAATAGCCAAATTCCTACCTAATGTAGGTATAGAGACTCGATTCCAGGTTATGCAAATGCGCTGCCTTAAGTGGACTTACCGTCTGCCACTAAGCTAAATGTCATTTGCATGAGGTTCTCACTTTAGAACTATAAATAATTTTGCTAATAAAAATAACTACAAATAATTAAATAATCCACCAAAAATAAAACAAATTTTCCTATAAATAATTGTATTTCGGAGAAAAATTGTATAGGTTTAGTGGTTAAAACTAGATTTTTATCAATATTTGATTTCAGATAATCGTAAAATTACATTGTTAAATTTTATCCTGTCGATTGAATTTGTGATTCTAAGACAATAGTAAAATAATGAATAAATGTGTAGTAATTTTTGTTGTTGTTGTTGTATTATATTTTTGTAAATAATTAATTTGATAAGTTTCGATTAATAACTTAAGATCTACGTTTCAAAATTTTCTTTTAATTACACTATGTGTAAAGGAAAAAAATCAAATTTTGATACTAAATTATTAATCTATATTCCGGTACTATATCTTCTCGATATTAATTAGACTTATAATAATAATCTCTTATTATAATACTAGACTCTATAGAGTTTAAATTATGTATAAAATTTATCGGGATACAAAATTTATTAAAACATTATTTAGCATAAAAAGGATAATGTTGAAATTTATGCATAAGGACAAACCAAGGTTCAAGACTACAAGACAAATGAATCGTCTTGAATTCTGAACTATATAAAACTTTTTATCAGTTTTGATCCCTAATATATATTCTGAATCTAAAATGGCACACTCATTCATAAACTAATCACTCCCTAATCCTTCCAAAACCTAAAATTTAGTCATTTAGTTCAGAATTTTGAATTAATTAGGGTGATTAGCACGAGATATTAATTTAATCGTGTTAATATTGGTTCGCGTAAGCAGCCAGGCGCCGTTAAAGCGTTGTCGTTTATTCTCGAATAATTCTCTTCTTATGAATAATTGTTGTTTTTTTAAATACAATGATTTTCATAAAACAATTCAAAATTTTAAAAAGTTTTTGGATGAGTTTAAATGATGTATTCGAACGTTTGTAAAAATAATTAAAATACTAAACTACCCCTAAAAATTAAAAGCAAGATTAAAAAAATTGGAGCTCTTCTCGGCTCTCAGCTCTCGACTCTTCTCCTCTCGGCTCTTCGACCTTCTTTTCTCTTCTCACCTCTTTTCTCGGCTATTCTCTTCTCTTCTCGTCGTCTTGACCATTACCTTCGTTCGACCAATACAATTTTGTAACGATTTGGGTGTAAATATAAATTAGATTATATAAAGACAAATTTACTACAAATATGTTATTTTTAGTCATTTACTTAAATATTACATAACTTATTTACCCAAATATATAAAGAAACATAACTTCATCTAAACGGATCATCCGAATATAATTTTCGGATGAATAAAAGATCATCATCCAGACGCATCATCCAAATTAATCATCCGGACGTAGTATTTGGATAGACAAAAGAACATATCTTTTATATTTTTTCAGATTTATTTTTTACACATCTCGATTTTGATTAATAAAATGAAGTGGAATACAAGTTCATCATTACATATTAAAATTTTCTTAATATTTTAAAAATTGTCATTTATATTAATGAGCTTCTCAAAGACATGTGACAAGACAAGACTGAAAGCAGCCGTAAATATTTAACAAGTCGATGTAACACAGCGTATTATGGTCCTCTGATTGTGACTGCTCTAAACTCTATCACTGACACACACTTGATTTTTTCTTCTTTTTGTTAATTTTGAAATATGATAATATATACAATAATACAAAAACTCGTTTTAGTTACATCGTTTGTACATAAACAACATTTGGTGTTTTTGTTCATTCAATTGTATTCATACTCATTTTCTGCAACCATCGGACCATCAGAGAAGCCAACGATTGGATTTGACTCACATGTGACTATGCCTTTTTCTTTTTCTTTTAGCCGCTGTAACTAGTCAATGAAAGTAAATTACTAATTTTAAATTATAGTCGTCGCAGATCGTTAAAATAAAACAACGATCGAAAATTGTAATCGCTGTTTGTTGGTGACTGGTCGCTGTGACCGATCATTGAACTAGCGACCACAAAACGAATATGATTTGGTCGCGGTCGCTAATGACCAACAAACAAACAATACCTAATTCAGTCAGTGATTTAAGGGTTTTTGGTTTCACTGTATTGACAAAACAAGAACCCTAAAAAGCTGCTTACATGACTTCGCGGTTTTCCTCTTGTTTGTATCTGAGCAAGCATTTATGCTGTTTCTTCTCTGTATTTTTTACACTGTCTTGTTTCTATCTCTATAAACGTGCTTCTTCATTACAAAACTCTCAAGTCAGACAAAACATATCGAAATCAGTCAATGCTTCAAGTAAGATGATACTTGATTAATAAACTTTCCCGTTTTTTTGTTTTTTGTATCTTCTTCCTTATCTCTCCCTCGTTTTCATGGCGGTAAAGTATAATATATGAGTGCTCAGCTTCATTAGAAATTTTGTATTATAGTTGAACAAGTGTAGTTGTGATCACATGATTGATGATACTATTGATATATTATTATCAATGTTTTGTATTTTAGTAAGGACTTAATCTCTTATTTCTCTGCAAAATCTTGTTCAAAAGACTAGTTATTTTGTCAGTTCTTGAATTAATTCCGTATCAAAGTATCATTTTTTATTCGTTCTCTCATTGTAGGTGTGATTTTTGAAGACTGGTAGAGCGAATCGAAGCAGAGAAGTTTGCATTTTCTATTGTTGAAAGGGTTAGATCTAAAAGACAAGGAAGACGCTTCATTTCTTTTTGTCTGTCTGTTGAGAAACATTGAATCAGTGATTTGACTAAAAAAGATTAGATTTGAGTGATTGGATTGAGAGGATAAGCATCTCTGTGGATCTTTGGGAGATTTACAGCTTGAAGTTTTAACTTTTAATTTTAACATAAGGGTACAAAGATTAGATTGATTTGCCCCTTAAAGCTGGTGAGGAATCTCAAAATTCTTTTTTGGTTCCGGGTTTTGTGAGTTTAGTGAATGGTAGGGGGTGAGTGAGAGGTCTTTTCATGTCTATGAACTTTGTATTCATCTGCAAATCAGGCTGTGTGTGTTTGGTCTGAATTTGTCTTGATTTTTCAACTTGCCATAATTATGCAATCATATCTACTGGGATCTATCTCTCCTGGAAGCTACATTTTCTCTGAGGGTCATTTTAAAATCAAATCTTCTTAGGAAAAGAGGAGTCTAGAGAAGGGTTTTTGCATTTTTCTCTTGAATGATGAGAGGAAAGCAGGAGAAGAGATTAGGTTCTAATAGGACTGAGAATGTTCTTGTTGCTGTTAAAGCATCTAGAGAAATTTCGAAGACAGCATTGGTTTGGGCTATGACTCATATTGTTCATCCTGGAGATTGCATTTCTCTGGTTGTTGTTGTCACTTCTCACAATGCAGGTACTTTTTTCTTCCATGGTACTAAATAAGTAAAGGTGTATTAGTTTGGTCTGATTTATTCATGATCTTGTTTCTTTGGTCTGTTATGATGAAATTGTTAGGTCGAAAGCTATGGATTTTCCCGAGATTTGCTGGAGATTGCGCAAGTGGTCATCGGAAGTTGCATTATGATGCAATTCCTGAGTTAAAGAGTGATCTCACTGATACTTGTTCTCAAATGATTCTCCAGCTTCATGATGTCTATGATCCAAACAAGGTTATTTATAAGGCCATCGTCTAAATGATGATATATTGAAACATCAAAAGTTATACTCATGCTTTGGTTCCTCTTTGTTTCTATGAAAGGTTAATGTCAGGATCAAGATTGTTTCTGGATCACCATGTGGTGCTGTTGCGGCTGAGGCCAAGAAAATGCAAGCAAATTGGGTAGTTCTGGATAAGTAAGTGATTAAGCTGAGTTCAATATTTAATTCCTTAGATTTTACTCTATCTGTGGTTGAATGATTCATTTACAGGCACCTTAAGCATGAAGAGAAGCGGTGCATAGATGAGCTACAGTGTAACATTGTGGCTATGAAGCGTTCTCAGGCAAAAGTCCTGCGCTTGAAGTTGGTCGGGTCCCCAACAAAGGAACCAGAAGTAGAATCTGAAAAGAACAAAAACAGATTGTTAGAGTCTGTTAAAGCTGTAGTTACAACAACTCCAATGAGCAGTCCTGAGATTGAGACATCATTCACAGGAACAGAAGTTGGGACTTCGTCAGTTTCTAGCTCTGACATCGGAACTTTATCTCCTTATTTCACAGTTGAAGTGAAAAAGGATAAAGTCTTGGTCATCAAAGAGAATGATGATTCCGAGTCTGATTCAGAAAGTGAAAATCTATCAGTACCTTCCACGAGTAGGAGATTCCAACCATGTATATCAGCATATCTTGGCACTCATCGCCTCTCACCGCAGGAATCCGAGGAAAGTCTATGGAAAACTGATGATAAAGCTGCTCAATTAGCTACTAAAAAGGATTTGCTTGAGAAAATGTCTAAGCTTAATGATGGAGAGGAGGCAGCTATGTCAAGTAAAAGAAGTGACTTGGAGGAGTTTAGTGGAAAGTTGAGAGAAACAATTTCGTTATCACGAAATTCTCCTTCTGTCCCACCTCCTCTGTGTTCTATCTGTCAGCACAAAGCGCCTGTATTTGGAAAACCGCCAAGGTCTTTCTCCTACAAAGAGTTAGAGCTAGCAACAAATGGGTTTTCACGAGCTAATTTCTTAGCAGAAGGTGGATTTGGATCTGTTCATAGAGGTGTATTACAAGAAGGGCAGGTTGTAGCAGTAAAGCAACACAAAGTGGCAAGTACACAAGGAGATGTAGAGTTTTGCTCTGAAGTAGAAGTTTTGAGCTGTGCTCAGCACAGAAACGTGGTTATGTTAATTGGTTTCTGCATCGAAGATACCAGAAGACTCTTAGTCTATGAATACATATGCAATGGATCATTAGACTCTCATCTATATGGTAAATAAAGCTCCAATTTAGTTAATTCAGCAAACTCTAAATTAGAGTTAACTAAGTAACATCCATAAAATGTCCATTCAGGTCGCCATAAGGACACTTTGGAATGGCCAGCAAGGCAAAAAATAGCAGTTGGAGCAGCTCGAGGTCTTCGATACCTTCATGAAGAGTGTAGAGTGGGTTGCATTGTTCACAGAGACATGAGACCTAACAATATACTAATCACTCATGATTATGAACCATTGGTATGTATACATATAAATGGCCACAACAATAAAGTTGCATCTTGATTCTGTATACTTCATTCTGTTTCTTTTCTTCTGTTAGGTTGGAGATTTTGGTTTAGCCCGGTGGCAGCCTGATGGAGAGCTTGGTGTAGACACTCGTGTGATAGGAACGTTCGGGTAAGAAACAAACTTCACATGACTAAACCATCACTCTTTGAAACTCTTACAGTTTTATCAATCATTATGTTTGGTTTGTTGTAGCTATTTGGCTCCAGAATATGCTCAAACTGGACAAATCACAGAGAAAGCTGATGTTTACTCGTTTGGGGTTGTATTGATTGAGCTAATCACTGGTCGTAAAGCCATGTGCATCTACAGACCAAAGGGACAACAATGTTTAACTGAATGGGTAAATCTTTGCTCAGTTTGTAAATGGTATCCAACAAGTTTTTGTTCTTTCTTAGAGCTCATTTTTGTTTTTGTGAGCAGGCAAGGTCTTTATTAGAAGAGTATGCAGTTGAGAAATTGGTTGATCCAAGACTTGAGAATCGATATTCAGAAACAGAAGTCATTTGTATGATTCATACAGCTTCATTATGTATACGTAAAGATCCACAATTACGTCCTCGTATGTCTCAGGTAAAGAAAATCACCATTCTTTCTATAAACATGTTCACTCTCAAGTCAAATCAATAGACATCAATGTGTTTGGTCTTTTTTTCTTTTGAAGGTGTTGCGTTTATTGGAAGGAGATATGGTATTGACTGAACTTTCAGGCAGATTTAGTGCAAGATTATCGATTGAGAGAAATCATATTTAAGATCAATAACCAAAGTGAGAGAGAAATGAGAGAAAGCATTATAAAGAGTAGTTATGTCGTGTGTTAAGTTTCCTGTTCTTTAGGAAAAGATTTCGATCACTTTTTCTTTCAAATTTTGTATAGTTCGTAGGATTTATAATAGTGATATTGTATCATCAAGTGGCAAGTTGTGGTTTTTTAGTAGATAATTATCAAAACTTGATTAGTGTTTGCGACTAATTAGAATCGAAAAGTAAATAGATTAGCTGTAATCAAATTCCTGATGTAACCGAAAAGACATTCAATAATTTGCCCAAAAATATTCAAAGACATAGAAATAAACACTGAGAACTATTTGTCCAAAAATACTTCATCATTTGTCCAAAAATATTCGATTGTTTGACCAAAGACATTAGCCAACCATTTGATCAAAAATACTCGGACTAAAACCAGTTGATAATTTTGAACATTTACCCAAAAATATTCAAAGACACTAGCAGAAATAAACACTCAGACTATTTGTCCAAAAATACTCGATCATTTGTCCAAAACTATTCAATTATTTGACCAAAGACATTAGCCAACCATTTGATCAAAAATACTCGGACTAAAACCAGTTGATAATTTTGAACATTTACCCAAAAATACTCAAAAACACTAGCAGAAATAAACACCCAGACTATTTGTCCAAAAATACTCGATCATTTGCCCAAAAATATTCGATTATTTGACCAAAGACATTAACGAAAACTAACACTCAACCATTTGACCAAAAATACTCAGACTAAAGCCGGTCGATAATTTTGAACATTTGCCCCAAAGTACTCAAAGATACTAGCATAAATAAACACTCACACTATTTGTCCAAAAATTCTCGATCATTTACCAAAAAATATTCGTTTATTTGACCAAAGACATTAGCGAAAACTAACACTAAACCATTTGACCAAAAATACTCAGACTAAAGCCGGTCAATAATTTTGAACATTTGCCCCAAAATACTTAGACTAAATCCGGTCGATAATTTTGAACATTTGCCCCAAAATACTCAAAGATACTAGCATAAATAAACACTCAGACTATTTGTCCAAAAATTCTCGATCATTTACCATTTGATTATTTGATCAAAGACATTAGCGAAAACTAACACTCAACCATTTGACCAAAAATACTCGGACTAAAACCGGTCGATAATTTTGAATATTTGTCCAAAAATATTAGATCACTTGACTAAAGACAGATTGTGTGGAGTTTGTGGCACGTCAATGGAAAATATAAATTTGGATTAGGACTAAATGAAGTAATTAACGAACAAAACATATTACTCACAGAATTATATAAAAAAGTCAACAAATTAAACATATTTCAAAGACATTTTCTTAATCACACCAAAATCTCAAACAAACAGAAAAAAAGAAAGAAATTGGTTTTATGACGAAGGATATGACGTAAGCCCTGAAGTTTCAGTCGCCGCAACAGCTTCTTCATCGAGAAACAAATTATCACTTCTTCTAACCACCGCATGAATCAGAACCAACACGCCGGCGATTAACAACGATCCCAGAATATTCGACGTTGCGTGAGTCAACAAAAGCAAAACGATCGTTAAAACCGATAAAACAATCAGAACCGTTCGATCGTCGATCTGATGACGGAAAACTTTAAGAGGCTCATCGCGAAGGAAATAGAGGAAGATCCAGAAGACGACTAAGATGGCTAAAACGATTAACGAGGTTGGATGATAGATTAAGCTAACGAAGAGGATGAAGAGGACACCGATTGCGTAATTAGCTCTGAAATAGCTGAGATTCGTCTTGATTCGTGAGATCGCGTCGAAGAAACCGTGAGGGAGAGTCATGGATTCGAAATCGAACATGATTTTCCATGGGCGGCGCGTGGACAGACCGGATTTAATACGGTGTTTAGCGCGTGAGATGTATTCGAAATCAACCGCCGGTGAGGGATGAGAAGACGTCGGAATCGCGCCGTATGTCGTCATTTCTGAGATCGGAGTTAGCGAGAGAGGATTTGTTAATAGATATTCTTCAGTCTCTAATGGATTATGTACTCTTTGAGATATATATATATGTAACAAACATGTTCTCATGTCCATTATAAACTTACATATATACTAAGTTTAAACACAAATGCTATATTTTATAATTAATTAATTTATTCCAAAAATTACATGATTTTTCCTGTCCTAAAAAATACTTTGCGAGATAGTCTATCAAGTTCTTCAGTGTCTGGAGGAGTGACCGGCGTTTTATCCATATCAAGAAGATTTCCGAAGGCTTGCTTCAAGGTTCTCCTCTTGGTCGCTTTCTGTCATCCCTAAAGCCTTGAACTACAAAGCAGACGCGCTAGCCAAATCAGGTTGTGTGTCTGGTCTATGATCGACGTTTTAAAGTTAATTTCACTATATGCCATTGGAAAAAAAAAATACTTTGATCAATAAATTTTAAAATTGAAGAAAACAATTTAGGTGGAGGATACATAGTCTAGTAGTAATGGCCACTCTTCTAATTTTTAGTTATTGAAATTTGATTTTTTCCCAATACAAATAGAAACAAAGTTTAAATATAAATTTTGATTATATATCATATTTTATCAATCTAATAAAAGATAAATAATATTGATAAAAGAGAAAGAAAAAAACAGTTAGGTTAGTCATAAACTAATTTTTTCAACTAAAATTATAATGTTATCTCTTTTTTTTAAAAAATAATATCAAATCAAATTTTATTTGAGAACTTAAGAAAAAGAAAAAAAAACTATGTATCTTAACTATCAACATCGTAAGTGGCATTTAGCCTACTGGCATGTGGTAAGTCCACAAAAGGTAAGCGCATTTGCACATCCTCGGATCGAGTCCCTCCGCTTGCATTTGCAAGAACTTGGCTAATGGATCGGCCATTTGTGGCCCAATGTTGACAAAAAAAACAATCAACATCACGAAAACAATTTCCTAGAACATTTCTTTTACAACGGCATATATTATAAATAAACACGGAAAAATACATTACCGATCATAAATGAATTCTCTAACACTACGAATTAAAGAATTCGCTTTATAATTAATGGACCTTGGGATAACTGACAAAGAAAAAACATCTAGAACATATTTTCTATGTCATTGTCAATGTATAAAACAATTAATTACTTTTACACAATTAACAATATTGTTTATACATTTTCGTATTTACGAAGACCACCATGTATTTTCATATTTATCAATTTTAGTCCCAGGATGCTTGATTTGCATTCAAAGACACTTCACTTTCAATTTTTATTTCATGTATATGGTTGAATGTTTTCTTTACGATTTTCCATGGAGAATGCCACAAGTTTTACCAAAACACATAATCAAATATATATGACCAAAACCTTGTATAATCCTTCAAACAAATATTTGAGATTCACACATAATTAAATTTCATTCTCTTAAGATACTTGAATACAGAGACGATGGAGCGTGAAGAGCAGAAGAAGTTCTTCCATGGAACACTTGAGACTACAATCTTCGATGCTACACGTTCTTCTCCTTCATTTTCTTGCAATGTAAGTTTATATAATCATCTGATAATGATTGATAGTATCATTATTTTCATTCTCGTGAGCTTATTGTGTTGTATTTTTGGCAGTGTGTATTAACAAAGCCAAAATCAGCTTACGTGACCATCAAGATAAACAAGAAGAAAGTTGCTAAGACAAGCTCAGAACACAACCGTGTCTGGAACCAGACTTTTCAGATCCTCTGTGCACACCCGGTTTCTAACACAACCATAACCATCACGCTTAAGACTCGGTGTTCTGTTCTTGGAAGATTCCACATATCTGCAGAACAGTTTCTGACTTACAATTCATCAATCATCAATGGAGACTTCCCTCTGATTGCAGAAAATGGGTCAACGAAACCAAACTTGAAACTTAAGTTTCTGATATGGTTCAGACCAGCTTATCTCGAATCGGGATGGTGCAAAACGATTGAAGATAGGTCTTTTTCAGGTATTCGGAACGTGAGCTTTCCTCAGAGATCGAATTGCAGAGTGATATTGTATCAAGATGCTCACCACAAAGCCACGTTTAATCCAAGAGCTCATAATGTTTCTTATGACGCAAGAAATCTTTGGGAAGATATTTACAAAGCGATTGAAAGCGCTAGGCACTTGATTTACATCGCAGGGTGGGCACTAAACCCTAATCTCATCCTCGTACGTGATGAGGAAACAGAGATTCCACATGCTGTTGGAGTAACAGTTGGCGAGCTTCTGAAACATAAAGCAGAGGAAGGCGTAGCTGTGAGAGTAATGTTGTGGAACGACGAGACGTCTTTACCAATGATCAAGAACAAAGGTCTTATGGGAACAAACGTTGAGACAGCTCTTGCTTACTTCAGAAACACAAGTGTTGTGTGTAGATTGTGTCCAAGAATGAACAAGAAGCTCCCTACAGCATTTGCGCACCATCAAAAGACAATCACAGTGGATACTCGTGTGACAAACTCGAGCACCAAGGAGCGAGAGATCATGAGCTTCCTTGGTGGGTTCGATCTTTGTGATGGTCGGTACGACACAGAGGAGCATTCTCTGTTCCGCACACTTGGGATAACCGATGATTTTTACCAGACAAGTGTTGCAGGAGCTAAGCTAAGTAGAGGTGGACCAAGAGAGCCATGGCATGATTGTCATGTGTCCGTGGTTGGAGGAGTTGCTTGGGATGTTCTGAAGAACTTTGAACAGAGATGGACGAAACAGTGTAATCCTTCCGTGTTAGTTAACACTTCAGGGATCAAAAATTTGGTAAACCTAACCGGAACTACAGAGGAAAATGACCGAAAATGGAATGTTCAAGTTCTGAGATCGATAGATCATGTATCTGCAACAGAGATGCCAAGAGGATTATCTGTGGAGAAGAGTGTACACGACGGTTATGTTGCAGCAATTAGAAAGGCTGAAAGGTTTATATACATTGAGAATCAGTATTTCATGGGAAGCTGTGAACATTGGGGAAGCAGGAACGATAAGTATGAAACATGTTTTTTTAACTGAACTTCTAAAACCCATTGCGAGACTAATCTGATTTACTCCGTTATTACAGAACCTGCTGCGGATGCACTAACTTGATACCAGTCGAAATAGCTTTAAAGATCGCTGCTAAGATACGAACAAAGGAGAGATTTGCAGTGTATATAGTAATACCAATGTGGCCAGAAGGAACACCAGAGAGTGAAACGGTTGAAGAGATGCTTCACTGGACAAGAGAGACAATGTCAATGATGTATCGGATCATTGGAGAGGCGATTTGTGAAACTGGAGATGGATCACATCCAAGGGATTATCTTAACTTCTTCTGCCTTGCAAACAGAGAAGAGAAGAGAGATGGAGAGTTTGAAGCAGTTTCATCGCCCCATCATAACACACATTATTGGAATGCGCAAAGAAATCGGAGATTCATGATCTATGTCCACTCCAAGCTCATGATAGGTAAGAAATCTTATGCAGTTCGCAATCTGAAATGAAGATATATTGAGATTCATTAGAAGTCCATATATTATAAGCATTTGGGATTTAAATCAGAGAGATTGTTGTATGTTTGTAGTGGACGACGCTTACATTTTGATCGGATCGGCCAATATAAACCAGAGATCAATGGACGGTTCTCGAGACACTGAGATTGCAATAGGTTGCTACCAAACAAATACAAACGACAACAATGATATCCGAGGTTACCGGTTATCACTCTGGTATGAGCACACTGGTGGCCAAATAACAGCGGATGACTTATCATCCTCAGAGCCAGAGAGTCTTCAATGCGTCCGAGGGTTACGGACAATAGGAGAGCAAATGTGGGAGATTTACAGCGGACACAAGGTCGTGGACATGCTCGGTATCCATTTGGTTGCATATCCTATTAGTGTGACAAGAGATGGTGCAGTTGAGGAAGTCGGTGATGGTTTCTTTCCTGATACCAAGACGTTGGTGAAAGGAAAAAGGTCCAAGATGTTTCCTCCTGTTCTAACCACCTGAAAAAAGATGTCTGATTAGACTTATTCTTAGATTATAACTTGCAATACATATTGATAAATAACATTCAACTTGTTGATTATGATGATACGTAATAAATGTTGACTATGAGAGGATGTTATTAGTGATTAACACACTTACTGGTTTCTGTTATAATCATTCTGGTTCCTTAGTGGGTTCCAACTTGTTGACTAATGGTCTCAGGTTCTGTGCTTTTCAAGCTTTTTCACCTACAACAAGTAGAAGAATAATCAAAACCTGTATCAACCAACGAGCAGTTATCAATCGCTAATATTTATGCAAAGCATACAATGCTACGTGACAGAGCAAACCGGATCTCTACACCTAATATAACAAATAAACCAGTATGGAGATTCAGGGACAATCTTTTCCTATTCATGTGCAACCTCATCTAACAGCTCAGGAAAAATCTCCCTTCTTTGCACCGTGTACCATTCCGAGAAGATTCACACTACTGGTAGCTTAAATCTTTGCAGCTGTGACAAGCCTCTTTGTGATTAAGAGTAACAAACCTGTTCTTCCACTAAATTTTTCTTATCTTCAGAGAATACAGTTCCAATTATATTCAACCTGTTCTAAATAAGAACAAAGAAGGGAAAACTTTTCTAGAGATTTAAGTTGTTCTACTTCACTCTTCAGCTGAAAAGTTCTTCGAATCTTCAGAAACACAAAAGGGTAGTACGCTAAGTACCTCTAGATATATATGACCTACAGCCTTTTATCCTGGTCGAACCTACACCGATCTAATTTCAGATCAATATAAAGCCTCGGAACTTTAACCTACAGCTGCAGCAGTAACTCCAAGATTAAGTGAGCTAATCCTAAGTATATCATATCTAAAAAGCTTTGCTTTATTCTTCTATTGCGGCCTCCAGAAAGTCAACATAGGTAAGACAACCTTTCCAGGAAATTCATACGAATTTTGCTTCCATGTTACATCTGACACCAAAGTAGTGAACCATTTCAAGAACAGCTACTTCTCCATCAGTCAAGCGACTGGTTTCCATCAAAAATATCTTGTCCCTATAAATACCGATGTGAATTCTAGTCAAGTCTCACAAATCCACTAAAAAAGCAAAAAAGGCCAATTCAACCTCCACTGTCCCAAGCTCAACAGAGAATCTAAGATCTAAGAGGTAAAACTAAAGATGCGTACATGGACTGAAAACAAGAGGAAACTGTGTATAGATATGCAACAATCACAGTAAGAATCTTAAGAAATATATGAAGACCTATATGCCAAAAGAAAACGTAAGTAACCTCTAGCAGATATAACTAGATAATAAACTAGTAACCTTACCATAAAGAAAGTTTTATTAGAGAGATCATATACCTGTCTCCTGACTTGGTAGGGATATCGTTTTCCATAAGGCACAACAATCCTTTGGAAAGAGCATACCCCAACTGATGTAGCATCAACACAGTCAACGTAATCTCTGATATATGGAACCTTTATCCGAAGGCAAAATAACTCGAAGGTGACTGAGAAGGTACTCTGAAACTATAGCTTTCTTCGTAAGAAAGTTGATGCTGAATGTAGCCTGGCCCCCTTGACAGAACTGTTCGTTACTTCAAACAACTACTAGGGTTAAAACAGTAGACATTCCTTAAATGCATCATCGTAACATCATGCTTATCGTGAGAGCTTCAAAAGTAAGTACAAATTTCTGCATCAGATTGTCTATTCTGGACCTTCAGAAGAGTAGTGAGTAATCTCTCCCACCTCAAACCTAGGCAGATAATTCCCATCTCACGGTACCCTGTTGACCTGCCCATTAAAGAATGCAGAAGTTCCAAAATCTGGTTGACAGACTCAGATGACTGTGTGGACTTATTACCATGTCTCTGATGACATCGTCATTATTACATGAAAATTCTTCGATTGATATTCCATGGATCAATTTATCATCCATGAGTTTAAGTCTTTACCCGGCTTCCTATTTCTGCCCCCATTTGATGTTGTTCAGAGTCAATATTCAATCTGTGAAATTCAAAATTCAGCCTATCTGGCTAGGTGTGCATCAGCTCCAAACCAGCTTCCATTGATCCCAGCTGTCAAAAATGTGGTACATCTAATTCCACACAAGAATTCTAATGGTGGAAAACAGGAGTAGATTTTCCCAATCCATTAGATGATTGCACGTGGGGAGAGTAGAGGCCTGCATCTCAAAACCCTGACCAAGTCCAAAACCACTCACACACCTAAATTCAGTCCTAAAGCAGTCACTAGTAAGGATGCTGATTGCTAAAATTCTGCTCCAACAATATTTGTTGAACGTTTCCTGAATCGAATATCGCTCATACTGACCCAGATGACCCTCAAAGTCTAGTCTTCGCTGCTGCTGATGGAAGTCTGTTCGCCTGATCCCAGAAGGGCATTACTGGTGAAACTCATCATGAGTTTTGAGAAGCCTCTCATTATTGTTACCAGAATCAATATGTCTGCTCCTTCAACAGTGTATTGTGCCTCTTTCTCTTTACCAGCTGAATCAGCATTGACACTACAAACCTGAGCTTGAACAAGCAAGCACTAGATATTCCAATGAGAAAAGGCTGCCTCCTGACACAATCTGAACTGGAAGTCCTTCCAGTATTTCCACTTCGGCTTAATTGAGCTTCTCCTATCGCCCTCTAATTAATTGAAACATGGATACACTACAAAACAACAATGATCTATGGAAGTGCTAGTTCCTTTTGCTTCCAGCAACAAGCAATTGCAACTCACGGGTTTCTCCAAATATGTAGCACTGGTTGACAATTTTCGCTCAATATCTATCTAAATCAAGTTTCTAAAGCCTATAACCCCTTTGAAAGGTGTTAGCTCACCAGGTATTTCCAAAACATAAATACATGAGAAGAATGTAGTCTAGGCGTGGAGCAAAAGGAGGGGATGCTCAATAGAATCCCCTCCTTGTGTTAGTGCCAGTATGGTTTCTCAAACTCACTGACGCAATGGTCTCTTTATCTTGTACAAATAATATAAATAGAGTGCAAAGCATATGAGCAGGAGCATAAGTGGGATAATCGGACACAACTAACAGAAAACGGGAAGAACCAAATCGTAAAATTATTAAATTACATGAAATAGACTAGCCATCTAAGTTGCACAATTATATAACCTTATTGAGAGAGCGGAGGAACTAACATTTAGATTTAGAGTAAATTCATACCCATAAACAACCAGATAATTGTTGCAAAGTGGGCTATATAGATGTCACCTCATTCTCTTTCCACAGATTAGTGACGATCAAAGCGAGGTTTCTTCTGTGAGCCAGACCCATGGCTGTAATATTGACTCCTGTCCAAAGATCCCTAAAAACAAGAAAAAAATACAGATATGTCACACTAAAGTCAAGAAGAATATATCAAATTAAACAACACTGTAAACATGAGTACCAAATAACTATCATTTTCGCCATAAGAACCACGGAAAGCGCCATCCATATTGCTGTAATTCATCCCATATGATCCACCTAGACGCATGACATATCAAAACCAAGCAGTAACCTGATGAAAATACCAAATGTATCCAAGAAAGATATTGGACAAACCAAAACCCAACGGCCTACTATCAACAGTGGAAAGTTCCGCTCGTAGCTTTTCAACTTCACGCGCCATAGAAACCATGTTCTTTTCCATTGTCTGCCGCTGCTCCAAAAGCTCAAACTTTTCCTTCTTCTCATAGTCAATTGCATCCCTACTCCAAAATAAAAGAAAGAAAATCCTTTTAGTATTTACAACAGAAACCAAATGTTTACGCGTTAAAATTATCAACAACAAAAACTATAGAATGATTGATAAAAGGTTCAATCTTATACCTAGCGTGCAATAGCTCCTTCTGCAGGTTTTTAACCTCAGCTCTTATACCCGGAATCTGCTTGTTATCTGATTGCAATTTAGAAAGATCTTTCCTAAGCATCTGAACATCTCCACTTAAGTCACGTTTAATATCATTTAGCTTCTCAACTTGTCCACGTAACTGCAAAGCCTCTTTCTTATACGACTCCATAGCACGGACATCTGCCTCAAGTTTATGCCTTTTCTCACTGAATTCCCTCGACTGCAAGTCTTGTTCAGCACGAATATCAGAAATCATCAGATTCATTCGACGAAGCTCTTCTGTAGCTGCACCAAGTTCTCTCTCCAAAACCATCCGGTCCTCAGCTAGTCTATGATTCTCATTCAAAAGCCTTCGAATTTCAACATCCTGTAATTGAAGATCGTCTAACAAAGATGGTGGTGGAGGTTGTAAAAATGGAGAGCCTCGGAGAAAAGGCCTCTCCGGAGGCAAATTATGTCGATCATGATAGTTGTTGTCTCGGATATCTCGGTGAATCCGGTTTCTTCCAGACATTCAGAATTACCTTCTCAAGCAAAAGCAGCCAAATTCAGATATCCCCAATTCGCATAAACTAAATTTCTTTCAAAAAATCATCACTTTAACTTTCTATAAAGAAGCAAAGATTGATCGCATATAACGAAAAATCAAGCTAACCTAAAAGGATATAGAGATCAATTACAGAGTTGGATATATTCAGAAATTTGAATTTGGGTATTGAGAATTGAAACAGAAGAATGATGATGTGAAAAGAGAAAAAGAGTCAAAACCTTTTCCGCTGCAGAGCGGATATCGTCTTCTACCTTGTGTTCGTTATTCAACAGAGTTAAACTAAACCAAAAAACAAGGTTAAACAGAACTTCTCTGCTTCAAACCGACATCGTATTACTGATACGCCATTTTCAGGTTTCTATTGGGCTTTTTTAAATGGGCTTTTTGAAAAATATAATATTTGATACGGCGTCGTATTTACGGATACGCCATTTTCAGGCTTCTATTGGGCTTTTTTAAATGGGCTTTTTGGAAATATATAATATACTTGATACGACTTCGTATTACGGATACGCCATTTTCAGGTTCTATTGGGCTTTTTAAAATGGGCTTTTTGAACAAATATAATATACTTGATACGACGTCGTGTATAGAAAGAACTTTTCCTCTTCCTCCACTATATAAACCTTACTTCATAACAATAGAAAACCAACAGTATAATCAAGGTAAATTATTTCCAAGTTCTAAGCATGAATCTCTAAAGTTCTGAGTCTTCTAGTATTTTGTTTCCAAGAGCTGATGTGTTTTTGTAGTTTTCTCTGTTTCTAAGCACAAAAACTCATTTTTATATGTTAAATTGTTACCATTATCATTGCTTATGAAGAACCATGACATTTTTCTTTTATTGTATCAATGCAGGCTTTGTATTAAGACATGTCTGGTACTTCGGAAAAGCCAGTGCTGAACTTGAAAGTACTCATAGATCAAAAGAAAAATAAGGTTCTGTTTGCTGAGGCAGGTAAAGATTTTGTCGATGTACTCTTTAGTCTTTTGACATTGCCAATGGAAACAATTTCTAGATTGATGAAGAGGTATCAGAAGTCAGAGTCAATAGCAATAGGCTGTTTCAACAATATCTATGCAAGTGTTGTGAATATGGGAGTTAAGCATTTCCGGACTGAAGCTTGTAAGCAAATGCTTTTGTATCCGAGGAGTTTGAATCAGGAGAAATATCATAATTTTAGTCTAAGGATAGATGATTATGAGGTTAGAAACACCTGAAATGTAGGGAACATTGTAGCAAGTTTAGTACCTCAACATGTAGCTGTGGGAATGTGATAAGTCATGTGATTCAGATTGATAAAGAAAAAGTTCCAGTAAGTGACCAGCATACTTCATTCATTATCTCTGATGATCTGAAAGTTGAAGTTAACTCTGCTGGATTGGAACTTAATATTCTTCAAGATCTTGGCTATGCAAATTTCAATAATTTGGTTGAGAGGATCTTCCTATGGTTTCAGCTTCAACAAGTGATCAACAAAGCCTATTTCTTAAGAAGCCAAAGACTGAAACTTGAGGAAAGCAGTAATCAACCTGGTGCAGTTGAATCATTAGAAGTGACACATTGAAGTTATGGAATGAGTTTTCAGTTTTTCATGGAAGATTAAGAGTTATCTTAGATTCACTAGTTCTACTTTTAAGTCTGAATTTTTCGTTTATGTAGCGTTTAAGTTTGTACTATGAATGTTGGTGTTTGTCATGAGCAATAAAGTTATGTTTTTGTGTCCATTAGTAGCAGTGGTTTAAATAAACTGAGGGAGAGAAGTGGAACCTGAGAAAGATCATGTACATACTTAAGTTCTTACTCTTCTTTCGTGATCAGAAGCAGGAGAGATCAAAAATGGAATTTCTGCAGTACTTCCATGTTAAGAATGAGTCAATGTGGTAAGAACAAAATCATTATTTATTATATATTTATCTCTCAATCATTATGCAGAATCTCACAACTGAAATATATCTTATTATGAACATTAGAGTCTCGAACAGAACCAAATATACAGTGAAACGAAGGAGCAAAATGCTACCTTCATGAGCTCCTCAAGAACAGACATTGGCGACTTGTCCCTTTTGTTCAAAAAGAGTGTCTAGTGTCATCACTAGGATCAGAGCTTTAACCACTATGCTTAGAAGCAAACATACAATAAGAAGCAAAAGAGAGCTTAAACTATCATACAAGGATGAGAGTTTAGTTATATATAAGAAAAAACAAAGACAAAGGATTGGAGAAACTGCAGAAACAAAGTAAAAACCAAAATGATAGATTGGTCGCAATACATACGTCCAGCGAAGTTTGCAAACAGAAAATAAGAAAACAAACCAAAAGAGCTCCTTAAAGAGAAAGTTTTAAAACTAAGGAACTCTAATTTATTACCAGCACAATCGCAGTAGCATCTGTGTCAGTGACCTTAATTTCATCCAACACAATTGCAGTAGCTTCTGTGTCAGTGACCTTACTTTCCAACATAGTTGCAGCAGCTACTATGTCAGTGTCAAGCTTCCCCTTTTTACTTGGTGGTTCTTCAGCTTCAGACTCAACAATCTGATTTTCTTCTTCATCTTCATCTTCCTCCTCTTCTTCCTGTTCTTCCTCTTTCTCCTCTTCTTCCTCTTCTTCTTCAGAGGCTGTGTTGTTTTCCCCAGAGTTTTCAGATTTCTGTTCTTCGCCTTCTTCCATTTGTGCCTCATCATTATCTACTGCAAGCACTTCATCTTTCTTTGTCAGCTTCTCAATCACATCCATCATATCTCTGTTCACCTGTTTTCATTACCACATTTCTGTTAGCCTAAGTCAATTATAGAACATAACCAACATAAGAAGAATAGATGTTGTTTACCTCTGGGTTCTGGAGAAATTCACAGATGTCACTGGGACAACAAGGACAGGTCATGATGTTCTTCCTTGCACGTAATGTGCGTCCACCTCTGGTTCTGTCTCTCATTTCAGTTGTCCCAGAAAATTTATCTTCTAAGCATCCCTTACAGAAGTTATGACCACAAGGTGTTGTCACTGGAAAACTCATCACTTTCCAACAGATTTGGCAACTGAATTCTGTATCAACCAAAAGATAAAACAGTTCACAGATATGTAACAACCATTTTGTCATACAGATTGGGATAATCAACAATACATAGACTTGGAGACACATACCTTTCAGAAGTTTGTCTCTAATGCTCATATTACTTTTCCTCGTCCTCTTCTTCCCCTTAGATTCCAAAGAAGCAAGTGACTTTCTGCTAGCAGGTGGAGGCTTGATCCACTTCCAACGACTATCAGCTTCCTGATCAATCAAATGTAACAACAAGATACATAAGAAAAGCTTCAGATAAGGAAACAGCAGGAGAGTATTCAATAGTTAGGTCGAACGTTACTTCTTTGTGTACCAAGTAATATACAGAAAGTCTGCACTTACATCAAAATCCCACGATGGACCATCTGTCCTCACAAACAAGTCAGTGGCCACCTCAAGCTCTGGAACATCAGGCAAAGGTCTTGGACGATCACCTTGCTCGCCGCTGCAGAACAACATAAATATCATAAGCAAATGTACAACAAAGCAGACTCCCATGAGGAGAAATAATAGATCATACCTGTTCCATGGAGCTGCTTCATTGTCACACCTCACAAACAGGTAACGACAGACCATAAAAGGACCCTATGGAAAATATAAGATTACATCAGAAAAAACAATCTAGCTTTACATAAATTGAACAGCTGAACAATGAATAACATAAGCTGTATCAGAACCTGGATCCCAATTTTTCTCCAGCACATCTCTATCCTGTAGACTCCATCATATCTCACTTCTTTTTTTCCCACAGGGGCATACGCAGAACGAAGCTCCTTACAAGACCTGAAATTTAAAGCGTTGAGATGACTTTCTGCTCAAGGTATATCAATGAATAAAGATCTATAGAGAAAATTTGACACAGAGAAGCATCTCTTGAAGAAAGACTGCAGAAAGAGAGATATATTATGACAGCTTACCTGATAACTCGAACAGGATAACCCATTATGCAACTAAGTCTTAGCGCTTCGTTCGATTTTGTAAAATTCTGGTCATGAGTATGCTTCTTGTTAGTTCTTTTGTTGTTACTGAGATCTCTTCCTCCACTGCAAGGCAAGTTCAAACAAATTCAAGGCAAATAGAGAGAAAGTATATCAAAAATGGAGCAACCTTACTTCTATAAGCAATAGCAGAAGTGGACCAAAAGCTATGAGTAATGTATATAGCTAACCTTCCGGTATAGAGAAACCATTCACCATGATCCTCATCATCCGCATAACCTCCAGAAAGTATCACTGACTGAGCTCCATACTTTGATTGTCCAGCAATACCACTAACAAGTGGGAAATGTACTCCCCATTGCCGACTTGCATGCCTGCCCTTCCAAGATTCACCAACCAAAACACCTAGATCTCTGATGGGATCATTTTCAGCTGGAATGGGACCAAAGTGATCAGGTGGTATTGTCACAAATATCTTGCCACTACTAGCATTAGCCAGTCCAGATTTTACGGCATTCGCGGTAGTAAATGCTTGATTAGGACGGTCGTTGTTGCTTATGTAATGATGAAACTTTGCTGTAGCCTCAGTTGTAGATCTGCATTCCCTTGCCATACGAATAGCCGTGACTAGAGATAAGTTTATCCGAGGGTTTATTGCGGCTTTCTTAGGAATATTTCTGCGACATTTCACACAAGTTAACCTCCCTTGACGTATCCATTTCTCGTAACATTTCAGACAGAAGTTGTGGCCACACGGTGTCTGCAAACACACATACAAGATAAGCCATTAGTGGTACTTAAAAAAGAAACTGAACACACTATAAACTAGATAAAATCAATCATCAAACAAAGTGTGCATATAGTTATAGAGTTATTAATAGTTTTACTAGACACAAGTTCGTCATGATCAGGGTTATGGAACCCAAAAATGGAAAACAAAATCATGATAAACAAGCAAGCATTAATAACAAAAGGAGTCTTATTCATTGATGCACATAATTTAATGGCAGTTTTCTTTAGGGTTTTTTCTGTTTATCTATAAATGCAGAAGGATGATGACAAAATTGTTGCAAATGCAGACAAAAAAACGCCTTTGAAGATAAAAAGTAGTGATTCCACAAACTATGTAATACTGAGTAAAGTGCCTTTGGTCAAGTGTTAAAGTACCAGTCATAATCACAAGCATAAGAAGTGAACTTAGTGGTCAGATCGAGAGTGAGAGAGAACGAACCGTGACAGGCTTTTCAGGCAACTGAATGCAGATTGAACAGCTAAAGTTTTCACGAACCACAGCCAAAACATCATCATCGGCTTGACGAATGTTGGGTTCATTCATGACAACATCATCGTCATCACCATCATCGGCTTGACCAGTCATAAGTTTCTGTCGTTTCTTAGCTTTTTGAGCATCACTCAAAGACTCATCAGCCTCAATGGCACGAATCGCTTTAACAAGGTTTGATTCAGATGATTCAACTCCAACGTTCCCTGAAACAGGATTTGGACCAGCAAGGTCAGAGCAGTCGGGACACAACCACTCTTCACTTGCAGTGAAAGATTCAGACGAGAGACAGGACAAGTGCCAAGGCGTAGCACAAGTGATGCACACAAGAGTCTCCTCTGTTTGAGGAGTCACTTTGCATCGCATGCAAACACCAGCACCGTCACAAGGAAGCTGAATCTCACGAGCCATTTTTCGAAGATATCAAAGACAAAGTGAGAGAGGGAGAGAATGAAAGAGATAGTTGATGAGACAAGAGAATGATGATGTTTGATATTTATAGAGAGATAGAGATCGAAGAGGAGCCAAATTTACAAGAAAATTAAGAATAAAATCTGCCAATATGATAAGATTGTTACAAATGGCAAAATATATTTTATTTTTGTTTCTATCAGATTTTTTTTTTCTTCAATTGGCTTTTGAATACATAAATCTTAGTAAAAGACAATATGAACACAATTAATGTCCAGTACATATTTTTTAAAATATATATTATCTTTTAAAATTATAGTTTCCCTTTAACAAAAAAATCAATATTTTGCAAATGACATTAATTTTTGGTAACCGTTACATTTTAATTTTTACTTCGTTAACATTAAAATTTAATAATAAGAAATTTGGTTGCCTTAAAGTTTCTTTTGGGTCAATATATTTCCTCATATTAGTCAAGTATATGAAGTTTATATGAAATGTAGATGAAAATTAAATTAATTTTATAAAATTAAATTATTAATATATACATATATATATATATATATATATCAATGTTTATGTTGAAACAATCATTAGTTTTTTTTAACCTATTGAAACAATTATTAGTATTTATCGTTTGGACAAAAGTTTTTGGTACCGCAAATAATTTTATATTTTCTCTATTGACAATAATAAATCCGGAAGTAAAACAACTTCAATGAAAGTAAATATTAATTCATTAAACTGTACATAATTATATTCCTAATAAATTTTACGGATCATTGTTTGTTGTGAGAATAACACAATGTATATAGATCAAAGTAGAATAAAAATTACAAGAATGGATTTAAATTCTCGGTTTTAGGTGACGAATATAATGATCAAACCTTAAGATTTTTCGAGAGAGAATGGAAAATCAGATCTCGTGCTCGACGTATCTTTGATTCTCTTTTATAGCCACACAACCTTTAGCGATTGTGCTGACCTTTCGAGTCGGCCATGATAACCTATGGTCGTAGCATGTGGGTCATTTACTAGGGCATTATTGTTTTAAGGATATGTTCTGACATTAAACTAGAGATTTATTTGGAAAGCAAGAAATGATCATTGCTTTTCATAAATTGATAGTGATCCAAGTGATATCATCTCTCAAGTGGAAACTGATTATAAAGAATGGTCTCTAGCATCTGTCAAAGTGGACTTCAATGGCTTCTGAAGTTATCGATATTTTGTGGATGGTTTATGGAAAAGCTCAGATTTTTTTCTCAGGTCCCGGATGGATCAACTTTCAAAACTCGGTGGAGAGGGGGTGTATGGGCGCGCATGGGGGTTAGAAGAAGTCTTTTTGCTCTATATTCAGAAATTGAAACCTTACTTTGGTCGATGGAGTCACTCTTAGCTATCCAAATTACATAAATGGAGATTACAAAACATTGTAAGTACTTTCTGAAGATAACGTTGTTTCAGGAAAAGTGGTCAGCTTTTTAACCATATCAAAAAAACTAATCGAGGCTAAATTTTCTATTCCGTTTTTTGTCTCCATATAATCTTGAGATCTTGACATTATAAAATTAATGTTCTCATCCTTCATATTACAAAGTTAGTTTATTATTGTAAATTTTAGCTTCTTCATTTACCCTACTTAATATTATATAAATAGAGAAGGAAAAAAACGTGTGTTCTTAAAACTTTATATGAATAATCTATTTTTTTATCTATAAATGCCGACCAAAAAACAGATATATATTATATATATATTATATGTTTTCGTCGAAACAAAAAAGTAGTTATCTATCGTTAGGCCATCTTTTTGTATGACACATGCTTTTATAAAAATCTAAAACATCATCAAATGTAAAGATAAATACATTAAATTAGATGAAACCTCCGGGATTGATTGCAAAAAAAGTTGATTTTATGGACTGTAATATTATAAAGTTATAGACATCGCACTAAATTAAATAAACAATGAAGATATTCAAATTTATTTCAGTATTAACATGATATAGATTTTTGAAAACGATAAAAAAGTTAAACATCATTTGTGAGAAAAAAAAAATATCATACTTTAAATTTTTATATTGAACATGAGCACTAAAGCTGGATGTAACAACATAAAAAAATTTTGATGCTAGGATTTTTTTGTTTTTTGATATTTAGTTTCTTAATAGATATGAAGGATATATATATATGTATTTTTTCAGCAAAAAAAGAAGATAAATACATTAAATTAGTTATTTAAGTTTAATGTACTGAATTTCAAGAAACCATATTATGTATTATTGTATCACTGTAAAAAAAGTGCAAATATTTAAATTTTATTAGTGAATAAAAAAAGACAATAAAAATACACAATATTATGCTTTAAATTTTATATAACGGGGGTGTTTTTAACTAAAAAAACTGCATAATATATTTTGTTTTAATGTACGTTTTGACTATTAAATATTTATAAATAAAAATCATAAATCAAAAAATATATAAATTACTATGTTACAAGTTTATGATAGTTTTAAAATTAATAGGCTTGGGCCTAGGCCCATTTAGAGGTTATAATGGGCCATATCAGTTTTGATCTAATATTTATATATATTGACGACGGTTATGCATTTTGCAGTTGGAAATTAAAGGAAGTAGATTAGGCGGGAAAGAGAGTTTGTTACATCTTCTTCTCCGACGAGACTGACTGCGATTGGGGTTTTCTTCGAGAAGATTCCGAATCAAAGGTATTTCGAGTATAATCTTTACCTTCTTCCATAAAAACCGATTGAGATTTACGCGAATGATCATGGTAGTTTGATTTAGTCGAATAAGATCCATTCTCTCTTTTCTGGTGACGGAACTTAGTCAGTGGCCATGGATGATTCTCCACAGAACTCAGAAGAAATTGAAGTCGAATCTAGGTTTGTGAACGTTTTGTTTCTTTAGCAGTAATCTTCCAAATTGATCTTTGATTTCTGTGTTGCGTCTCAAAAATGGCGTAGTTTGGTTCAACCGAAGCCAGTTTTGGGCTAACCAAAGAGATCGATTGATTGCTTGAGCTTTTATTTCCCTAATAATATTAATCTGTATTTCTATTTTCTTCTCCAGCAAGGAGGGGACGGAATCTGACAATCGTTCACCAGATGAGGACAATCTTCCTGCGTTTGTGGCCCTCTCGATTCTCTAGCAGAATTTTTTTTTCTGGTTTTGTGTCTCTTATGCTTTGACAGAGTTGTTACCTTCTTTACTTCTTTTTTCTTCTCTCTGTCATTCAGGTTTAACTATGTTGTATTGATTTTCGATGCTTTATCAACAATCGATGACGAGAATTCGCATGGCACTGGTCGTGATATCGATGGGTTTTCCAAATATATCACGGTTAGGAGAATCTCTCTCTGTCTCTTTCTCCCTCTCTGTCTCTTAGAATCTGTTTTTCAAGGTTATGACTAATGAGTGTGTAGTTTAAGTGTATAACAGAGAGATATGGAACATTAGGATTTAGATTGGTTTTGCTGATTACTACATTATATCTAAATTAAGATATAATTTAACTTGCATGCTCTCTCTTCTCTACGTTTCATGTTGTTTGGATCCAATTCAGAAGTATTCTTGTGGTTGATGTAAATGGCAGGATAGGTACGAGGAACCGGAAGATTTCAGAGAGCAGCTGATAGAAAAGCTTGGAAATCTAGTTTCTGAAGGCTATATAGAACTGGTAACTAGTTTTCAAGTTTATTTTTAACAACAATCTAAAAATTGGAGTTGCCTCATTACTAATGCAAGAATCTACAAAAGCCAGAATAGATTTGTTTTGATCAATTCAGTAAAATAAATTAAAAAGAACTCACAAAATGCAGGTAGAAGGCCGATACAAGAGGATTTCTGAACCTGAGTGGCTAAAAGGAGCTTCTGATCCAACAAACACCATGAGTTCACCAGTGGCAGTTGAGCCAGAAGAAGCTTCTGATCCAAACGAACAAACCACGAGTTCAGATAAATCAGTTTCAAATGACGAACAAACCACGAGTTCAGATAAATCAGCTTCAAATGACGAACAAACCACGAGTTCAGATAAATCAGCTTCAAATGACGAACAAACCACGAGTTCTGAACAAAATCTGCCGCCACAAGACCAACCAAGCACTTCTTCTTCCGGACTATCAGAATCAGTAAAGATGCTAGTAAATGCAGTCGTAGCGGCAGAAGATTATGAGATCATAGCAAAAGAGGCAAACGAGGCTTACCATACAAGCGTAGAGATGCTAAAAGAAAACATGGCAAATTTGACTCTAGCCCAACGAATCTTGCGCGACTGTGATGTTTTAACCGAATCATCATCCTTTTTTTTTGGTTAGAGCATTATCATCACTCACCTTTTGCTTCGTCCCTTGCAGGTGATAATGGCGACAAGGTTTACCTATGGTGAAGGCGTTATCTCCTGGTCCGGTTCAACGTGGAGTGTTCCAGGACCTGTTTCTTCGATAGTTTTTGGCTTTTGACTAAAAAGTAGACACTAAACTTGTGATTTCTCTTGAAGAACCAATCACTTTTCTGTGAATTACGTTTAGTTTTCAGGTTAAGAATGTTTCTGTTGTCAGGGCAACAAACTTTGAGTCTTAAAGTACGTAACTCTGTTGTCCACAGGAACACAAAAGCGAACATTGGGATCATCAATGTTGAATGAAACTTGAATTCCAAAGTAAAAGAGTTTTAACATTGAAACGAAAAAGAATTCACAAAAGCAAAACAAGTTGATATCCACATGAATAAGAATTGAAACCAAACCAAACTGAGATCAACAGTAGCTGTACTTTAATCAGAGTGTGGGAATGGTCTTTGACCTTATGAACAGTTTCAGAATTGCTTTTTCTTCTTCATTTTGTTTCTTCTCTTCCGCGGTTTTTGGGGATACTTTCCGTTTCTCCTCCAACATCCATTTGAAGAGCTCGCGTTGTTGCTTCTCTGGTATTGGCTCACGTGCCTTGACTACCACTGGCTCTGCAACCACTGTGGAAGACACAGGCTTTTCTACTGTAACTTGAGCAGCGACTGAGCTTGAATTAGCAGCTGGCTCTTCATTTACAGGATCTATGTCCTTTTTCTTGGTTCTAAAGAAAAGATAACCTGCAAAACAAGAAAGGCGAAGAACCATCAGTGATTGTCATGAAAGCCTCTATGAAGGCAAATTATAACTTCAACGCTCAAGCAAAACCGCTGCCCTAGGAAACTGAGTTGATGAAACTTGTATTTCCAAGATCAGGAAAAGAAAAAGTACTCAAGCAAAAATCTTGATGGCGAGGGTATCGATGTAACTATCTTAATTGACTTTATTAACACCATATATCCAGCTAACAACACTTAATTAGATGTAGGAGCAAGGTTTAGTCATGCTTTAGCAGGAGGGAAAAAAATGAAACAGAGAACAGTAAGCAAATTAGGTTTAGTCATGCTTTAGCAGGAGTAAGATAAAAAGCATAGAACTTCAAAAGGATTTTAATCTTAAAATCTCCAACGCGTTTATAGATTTCATGTTATATATGATTTGCATCTAAAGTTATAAAGATGAGCAAAATCCTGCAGTGATTAAAGTGTCTGAATATATTAACAAAGACAACTAGCAAATAGAATCTAAACATCACAGAAGATCTATCAACCAAACTCAGGCATTCAGAAATAGTCATATAGCAGAACATATATAATCTGAAGAAGATCTCAATGATCTAAGCTTTGTGCCTAATCAAAAACTTATCATGATTCTATTCAAAACAATCCTTACTACCGACTAAGTAGCTGTAAGAACAGCAGATATACAAAAACCAATATTCAAAATTCTCTAAACCAGCAAAAATATTCACTTTAGTTTGGACCTTGCACACAGACACAACATTCAGAATCACTGAAAAGAAAAAGCTTTGATTACCTCCAACGGCGAGATTCACGGTAAGAAGAAGTGGCCAAACAAATTTATACCTCCGAGCAAATGATTCCTTTGGAGGTGTTGGTGGAGGAGGAGCAGAACCACCACCCATCGAATAAGAAGCCGCCGCTGGTGCAGCCGGAGATGGAGTTGATGATGGAAGAACAGTAGAATCCTTGAAATTGGCTTCAACGTGCTTCAACTGAGCAATAATGGCTGAAAACCAGAGATCAAAATCGAAATGAGATTCACAGAAAGTCAATAGCATAAAAATCCAAACTTGTTAAAGATTCGTTGAGTGACAGCTTTTATCTGTTTGATTTGATTAAGTAAAATTACTTAACCCTTCTTCTTTGGTTTGTTATTGAAAAGCTTCGGACTTTCTTCACTCATGGCTGACTTGAATCCTTCGTGCGATCAATCAAGTGTTTGTTCCTTCTTTCTTCTTCTTCCTCTCGAGAGCTTTAACTCTAATTTAGGGATTTACTTGTCATTTTCGTATCTTTATTACTTAGGAAATTTATTAATTAAATTTTACACATCTTGACCAAAAATACTCTTACAATTACACCCAAAATAAAATTATTTTGTTATTTAAATTTGATCTAATTCTGTGGACATTCAGTTTTTCGATTTAGCTCAAATTATTTTTTCGATTTTAATAAATATGGTAATTAATAAGTATCGATTAAAAATAAATTTAATATCTAGATTCTGGATTTGATACTCAAAAAAATTTAAATTATTCTAGACATTCCGCTTTATTTTTATTTTGGATTCGGATTTGGTTCAAATATATATCAAATTTAGTTTTTAGTTTGGATTGGGTTTGATATAGATTAAAGTTAGTTTGATTATAGTAATTTGTTAAGAATCTAATGATTTGTTAGTCAAAATCTCAATTATGGCAATTGCTTTTTTATTTCTTGAAAACATAATATTTGGTTTACCTTGCCCTAAATCCGATGATTAGATCAAATATCTTACATGTTTAATGTTTTGCTGTAAATGTCAAATGTTGGGGAACAAAAAAGAGAAAAGAAAGAAAGAAAGAAATAGAGAAACAAAATCACTGAGCCCTAAAGCCATAAGAACATACAAAATCATCAGTGATCAGCTCCAACCTCTTCTACTACTCCCACGGTCTCTGAATCCTCCAAGTCCTGTTCCACAACATGAATCCCAAACTCATTAAGAAAAACTAAAACTTATTTAGCATAACAATTAATCAAACCACATGAAATCTTGTGAACAGATGTTTGGTGGTGATAATTAACTAACCTGGAGGATGAGAAGCGGTGCTGCGACCCATTGAAGCCAGTTCAGGGCTCACTTTCTGTCCAGCTTCCTCTAGTATGTTGACAAGTTCTTTGGCGAATCTCGCATTTGCAACTGTGAAGAAAGTGTAAGCTGTTCCTTTGGCACCAGCTCTACCTGTTCGTCCAATCCTGTGAACATAATCCTCCAGTGATCCAGGGAAGTCGTAGTTTATCACATACTTCACATCTTTCACGTCTGTTCAAACCAAAAGATGTTGTTAGCTTGTCACAAGGTGTGTTTGATGGTGTGAAAAGGGTAGAAAAAAGATAAGTACCTAATCCACGAGCTGCAACGTCTGTTGCAGTCATTATAGGGCTTTTTCCGGATTTAAATTCCGAGAGTACCCAATCCCTCTCAGCTTGACTTTTATCACCATGTATTGACAAAGCTGGCCAACCATCCATGCGAAGCTGACGAGTGATTTGGTCACAGCCCTTTTTTGTATCGAGGAAAACAAGAATTCGACTTCCATCCATTATGTCCTCAAGCAACTTCACCAACCTGAACATTGCTCAGAATAGTTTCGGTTTACCACATATTCAATAACAGGCAAAATGAGGGAGAGGGGGGCAGGGAGACCATAGGTAAGGAGACGTACTTGTTATACTTTTGGCTTTCGGAAATAACATCAACAATTTGACGGATTGAACGGTTAGGCTTTTAAATCAGAAGATCCTATTATCACCTGCACTTAAGACCAAAGAAGCCAGCTAAGTTTATTTTCACAACCAAACCATTATGAGACATGTAAGAGAGATGTTTCTTACTTTGTATGGGTTATAAAGAAACTTCTTAGATAACTGTTCCACCTCCTTAGGCCAAGTTGCACTCCAGTACAAAGTTTGACGGTCTGGCCGAATCTGCATAGGTTTAGAAAGACTTAGAGACACAGCAACAAGAATACACATACATGTGACTGAAACAGATGCAAGAATACGAACATGTGAAACAATTTTCCGAATCTGAGGGTCAAACCCCATATCCAGCATTCGATCAGCTTCATCCAAAACAAGATAAGTAACTCTTCGCAAATTTGTGTTGTTTGACTCCATCATGTCTATTAGCCTCCAGGAGTAGCAATAACTATTTCCACACCTAAATTCACAGGCCAATAATCACTATTAGTATAATCTACAAAAAATTACATTAACTGATAGTTTTAGAAATGACAAATCACTTTACCTTTCTGGAGATCACGCACTTGAGGCCCCTTTGGAACTCCACCATAAATGCAAGTGCTCTTAATTTTTGACGATGAACCAAATTTTAACGCCTCTTGCTGTATCTGCACAGCCAGTTCACGTGTCGGAGCAAGAACCAAGACAATTGGGCCATCCCCAGGAGCTGAGAAAATTTGTTTGAATCAGTACAGCCTTTTACAACTTAACAATTAACATCAAACAAGAAAGGAAAAAGGATATCAAACGTCACCTAAAATTGGTTGGGCATTCACATGGGACTATTGCAGGTAATAAATAGGAAAGAGTCCTTTCCCGACCCCAGTTTCGGCAATGCCGATAAGGTCACGTCCCTTCATTGCCATTGGCCACCCCTGAGATTGTATAGGCGTAGGTTCAGTAAAACCAGCCTTCTGAATCTCTTCCAAAACATAATCTGGGCCAATCAGGAAACTCTAATCAGTAAACATATGTCCAAAAGAACAGACATATGCATGTATATGTAAGTGGAAGCAATCACAACCATGGCAAGATTCCGAATTCATGAGTAGAAAACAAGCAAATTTAAGTCAAGCTAGTTCTCATGATGAAATAACCTTACCAGGAAACCCAACATCACGAAAATGTTTGACAGGTTTAGGGAATATCTCGGCCTTCAACAGTAATTTCCCTGAGCTTTCGATATTCCTTAACGTCTGCGTCTGTCATAGCTGCCACAGCAGGTGATTCAACATAGAAATTCTTCTCAAAAGGAGTCAAACCATCCAAATCTAGCTTCCGTGGAGATTCATTGCCATCACTATCTTTTTTGCTTGATGTATGGCTACCTGAACTTCCATAAGCTGAAGAAGCCCCACCAAACCCTGGGTCACTAAGAAAAAAGAAAATTTGAAAATGAAGCACACCTTTCTTCTGCAACACACCCCGTAAAATTGCAAACAAATAGATTCCATATATATTCGTTTATGCATTCCAAATTTCTCTGTACACGAACTTGCTCAAAATTAACCGGGGTTCCTTCAGACTCGTTCACTTACAGTCTCAAACAGATTATATCTCTAACGGAATGCAAATAGGAAAAACTAGCAACTAATCCAGAACAAATTTGTAACTTTGTATTTCATCGTTCCTATACGAAAGCAAACACACTTACCTTCGCCGTTCACGGTACGACGTAGAATCGCCGGTCCGACTATCATAGCGACTCATGATATTCGTCAAAGTAATTTCTCCGATT
>JAKUCM010003361.1:0-12229 GCA_023374145.1 Lepidium sativum
GTTGAGAGAGAGAGAGAGAGAGAAGAACTTGAAGTAAAACAAAAACAAAAGTCGTAAGAGGCGTAACCATCATTTTCATGGATGTATAAATCTGACTATTGTTCAAATTTTAATGAAATGATCAATTTTGCATTATAGCAGGCCATTGTTTCTCAGAATATACACCATTTTACTTCAAAACATTATTTAGACAATCATCAAGATTCTATTTTCCATTGAAAAAGTACTTGTCAACTACGTGGTAGTTTAGATAATGTTAGGATTCTATTGTCAAATTAAAAGTCTATTGTTGTGTAGATTTTAATAGATTTTGAAATTTTTATAAAATCATGTATTATTCAGTTAATAATTTTAGAATTCATATTCAAATCATGTGTTATTCAAGGATTGATTTTAAAGTACATATCAAATCACGTATAATTTAAATATTGAAATTTAGTATATTTAATTGATTTTAATATCTAAGAATTCTATATAGATTTTAATTTTTTTATAAATTTAAAAATCTTTAAAAATATCTAAATCTATTAAAATCCACTAAATATTACAGACCTATGTATTCCCAAAAAAATCTGAGTCAATGTCACTATAGTTTTTTTTTTGGGATGTCACCAAACATGTAAATGGAATAACCTAGAAAATATTCGGATTTTGGTGTCACCAAATATAATGACGTTGACATATATAGTTGCCTAGATGGGACTTACTCAACTACCAATATATAATCAAACACCAAGAATTCTATTTTATTTTTATTTCAAGTTCAATTTTATTATTTCTCTATGGATGAAAATTTTCAACTAACACGGGCTTGTTTTTAATTTATATACGAATTAATACAACAAAAACGTTTGTGTTGAATTTGTAAATTATCGGTAGATAGAATTTTAGATTTGTGAATTTCATTCTTATTCATTGATGCGGTTTTGTATTCTTAGTGAAATCTTGTGTTATTTGTTTGATGACTATAAATTCTACTAATTCAAAAATTTTACCATTCATTAATTTTGTAAGTCTACTAGAATCTACTGTTATTAAGATATGAATTTCTTATAATTTTGTTCATCAAAATATAAAAAAGGTAAATGTAAATCTAAGAAATCCCAAAAAGATAAGATTGAACAAGTGGTAGGCATGAGACATCTTATAGGGATGAAATATTGTAAATTTTATGGTCTTGGAACTTACACAAATGATGATAAAAAGCAAATATTTACTTCATTACAAATCTATTAACTTCTTTAGTTAACTAATTCTACCTAAATTCTATTGTTTACTGGCAATTGAACCGCATTATTCCAATTTTATTTGTTGAACCGTGTTTAATGTATTCATTAGATATAATTCTTTATAAGTTTATTTACCCTGTAAATATTTGTGGTTGACGATGAATGGACCCATTTTAAAAGTTTTGTTTTTTTCTTCACAATCTTCATCAGTTAAACGTGTAAGCAAATTTCGACCCAAGGCAAGAAAAACGTGTAAGCAAACTATTGACTAAAACCTAATAATGGTAAGCAAATGTTGACCCCAAAAAAAAGCAATGTGTAGATGTAATTACATGTTCTATGTAGTATATATAGCAATGTTGATCGTTTGTTGATATTTTGTTTCTTCAATATAAATTTATAAAAATAATTTTCAACTATGAAAAACAAAGTTTGTGACCCATCACTCGATTTGATACTCTGTATTATCGTCTCTACACTTTGATACTTAAGTCTTCTATTCTCAATAATTGAAGATGCTTGAATGTTGCTTTGCTTTGTTCCTAAGCCAATTATTGGATGTTTATACTCTTACCATTATGAAATTTATACTATCGAAAGATAAACAAAAAGATTTCACCACATCAACTCAGGACCATTTATTTAATAGAGCAAAGTTTCATATTGTGTTTTGTGATAAGATAACATATATAATGTACACATTTGGATTACAGTTATTTTATGAATTCATTAGCCAGTCTTGCTTTTAGATCCTTCCTCAATATCTTCCCTGATGGAGCTTTAGGAATCGATTCAATGAAAACCACTGTTGATTCTCTTGTAAAACACTACCTGTTTTGACACGAATTGTTTGATTTCATCTTTATTAGATATTATCGTCGGTTAATCTTTCAGTTAGGTTTGACAGTTAGTTTCTTTTTACTAACTGTTAAATGCTTCATTGTATAAGAACTATTTATGTATCTTCTTTACAAGTTAATGAGAATACATAATTAAATTACTTTTGTGTTCAATATGCTATCAAAGCTCTCTAGTAGTTTTCCGCCATTATTCTTGTTCACCAGAACTTGATGAACCACGACTATGAATTTGTTTCCTCCATAGCTCATCTTCATCGCAACGCGAATATCAATTTCTTTTGAATCTTTTTTTTTTTACCTCAATTTGTGTTAAATCTCCTTCGCTGACAAAATTAGCACAAATCTATCGTTGATCTCGCTTCATTTTCCGAAAATGAGTTCGATTGCTCAAGATACTCCAAAGATTCTAGAATCAACACGTTCCTCTTCAGCTTTCTTACAAAAATGGGTTCTTCATGCACGCATCTAACCACGCTGCTTGTTCTCGTCTCCGATAGACTCAATTCTGGCTCCGATTTTCACTCATGGTGTCGCTCAGTTCGAATGACACTGAATGTGCATAACAAGCTCAGATTTGTCGACAGAACCATTCCCCAACATTCGTCGCATCACAAAGACGCATGATCATGGTCTCGCTGCAACAATATGGTTGCTACTTGGCTTATGAATTCGGTCTCCAAGATAATAGGTCAGAGTCTCTTATTTCTTTCTACCGCTGAAGTGATTTGGAAGAATTTTTTTATCTCATTTTAAGTAAGATGATGCACCGAGAGTTTTTGAGATTGAACAAAAATTAAGCTCAATACAATAGGGATTGATGGATGTAAGTTCTTATTACACTGAACTGGTCACTCTGTGGGAGGAACATAGGAACTTTGTTGAATTGCCAGTTTGCACCTACAGAAAATGTGAATGTAATGTTGCAGATTTGTGGGAGAAATTGCAGCAGAAAAGTAGAGTTACAAAGTTCTTGATAAGGCTGAATGAATCTTTCAAACCTACTAGAAGACACATCCTAATGTTGAAACCAATCCCTTCGATCAAATATGTCTTTAATATGGTAGCTCAGGATGAAAGACAAAGAGTAACTCGTCCTTCTACATGGCTTGAGAATGTTACTTTCCAAACCTCTACTATCTTTGTGAATGAAGATTCTGAGAATAAGTTTGCTGGTCATGTAGATAATGATGCTTATGCTATTCAATACAAGAATCAGAACCAACCTAGGCCTATTTGTACACAATCTGGTCGTACTGGGCACACAATTTAGAAGTGCTACAAACTACATGAGTATCCTCCTTGTCACTAGTTGTACCAGCAAAATCAAGCAACTCTGAATAATCAGACCACTACTCAATATTTACAGCCACACGTCTCAATTCCTAAGAACAACACAGTGGCAAATGTTGTAACTGAAGTGCATACTACAATGCCAACACTTACCCCTCATACTATCAGTCTTGATATGACTCAGTTTACTCCAGAGCAGGTTCAATTTCTCATAGGACAACTCAACACTCATGTCAAAGCTCCAGAGATGGCGTCTCATTTCCCAACGACAAGGATAACAGAGAGTGGTGCCATGACTTCTCAATCCTCATCTCATGACATAAATACTTCTTTAAAGTTCCACACAAATGTTCCATTTCCTTCATATAGCCTTCTTTTTAAGAATAGAGTTTTCACATTCCAATATAAATGTCTTACTACTCTTTCTCATTCTGTTTCTAATGGTTCTTGGATAATTGACAGTGGAACCACAAATCATGTTTGTTCTTATCTTGATTTGTTTAGTGCAATATGTTTGGTGTCTGGAGTCACAGTTTTTCTTTCCGTTGGCACTAGAGTTCTTATCACACATATAGGCACAATTCATATTTCTAAGACATTGGTTCTCTATAATGTGCTTCATGTTCATAGTTTCAAGTTTAGTCTCATTAGTGTGCATAATTTGTTGCATGATTCTCAGTATTCTGCTCATTTCTATCCAGATTTTTGCATCTTACAAGACCATATTTTGTACTTGACGATTGGTAGAGGCTTGATTATGCAAAGGATTTACATTCTCGAGTCACCTTATGTTTCCTCTGCAAGTTTCTGTGGATCCTTGTCAGTTGATAGACATCTTTGGCACAAATGCCTTGGACATCCTTCAGCTTCCAAGTTACAGCACATGTCTAGCACTTTGGCTTTGCCAAAAACCAGCCAGTTTTCTTGTTCCATTTGTCCACATGCTAAACAAAAGAAACCACCATTTATTTCTCATAATCAATTGTCTTAGTCTCCTTTTGATTTAGTTCATATGGACATTTGAGGTCCTTTTTCTATAGAGTCCGTTGAAGGTTTCAAGTATTTTCTTACTTGAGTCGATGACTGTACTAGAGTTACTTGGATTTATATGATGAAAAATAAAAGTGATGTTTCTTCTATATTCCCTGATTTCATTGAACATATTGCAACTCAGTTTATATATGTTGTTCAAGTCGTGAGAAGTGATAGTGCTCCTGAATTGGCCTTTACTAGTTTCTTACAAACTCATGGCATCATTCATCAGTTTTCTTGTGCTTATAATCCTCAATAGAACTATGTTGTCGAGAGAAAGCATCAACATCTCCTTAATGTTGTCTGAGCTTTGTTGTTTTAATCTAATGTTCCTATTACCTATTGGAGTGACTGTGTTCTGACTGCTATTTTTTAATCAATCGAACTCCTTCTCTATTGCTAGATAAACATTCACCTTATGAAGTGTTATTTGCTAAGATGCCTGATTATAGATTTCTTCGATCCTTTGGTTGTCTTTGTTATGTGTCTACCTTATCAAAAGACCGTAACAAGTTTTCTCCTCGTGCTGATTGTTGTGTTTTCCTAGATAATATGTTAGGTTATAAGGGATAAAGTTTTGAACATTGATACTCATGAGATTTTTATAACTAGAAATGTGATTTTTCATAAATCTATTTTTCCTTTCAAGGATGTCTTGAATTCGTGTCCTTCCATTGATGTTCTTTCACATTCTATATTACCTGTTTCTACTCATGCGGCCATTGATAATTGTGACATGCATTTTGTTCCTTTTGTTGCATCATCATCTTCAACTTGTCATTTACCTGTTTCAGCATCTTATGTTCCTCTTGTTAAAAATGTTGTTCATGTGCCTGTATCATTTATCCCAGACTCTAGTGCCATACCTGCAAGTACAGACACTACTACTCCAGATACAAAGCAAGATGAACTTGACAATACAAGACCAAAGGCAAGCTAAGGCTCCATGTTATCTTTTTGATTACCATTGTTCTTACTTACTTCTTCATTTTCATCTATTATCTCTAATTCTTCCATTGCCTTTCCTATATCCTTTGTCATTACTTACACCAAACTAAACCCTTTATATCAGTCTTTTATCCTTAATTGCTCACTTGAGACAGAACCACAAAATTTCCAAGAAGCTATTGCTCATCCTCATTACCCAAACGTGATGGATTGTTGAGTTTTCAGCTTTGAAATTGCTTAGAACATGGACTGTTGAGACCCATCCTCCTGGGAAACATGCAATAGGTTGTAAGTGAGTTTTTACTAAAAAATATAACCCAGATTGGTACAGTGGAAAAACACAGAGCAAGACTCGTTGCCAAAGGTTATTCTCAACAAAAAGGCATTGACTATATTGATACATTCTTTCCAGTTGCAAAGCTAACAAGTGTCAAGTTAGTTCTTGGTCCCTTAGCTTCTTCACTTGGCTGGACCCTTACACAAATAGATGTGTCAAATGCATTCTTACATGGAAATCTCGATGAAGAAATTTACATGACTTACCGCAAGGGTATACTCCTCTGAATGGTGTTTTACCTCCTAAGGCAGTTTGCAGATTGCACAAATCACTGCATGGATTGAAGCAGGCTTCAAGACAATGGTACCAGTGTTTTTCAAAAGTCGTTTTGACAGCTGGTTATGTTCAATGCCCTGGAGATAATACTTTATTCGTTAAACAAATATGCACCACTTTCATTGTCTTTCTTGCTTAGATTGATGATATTATGATTACCTCTAACAATGATGTTGAGCTGCAGCTTCTCAAGGATACATTGCATCATGCTTTTCTAATTAAGGATTTGGGGCCTCCAAAGTTTTTTTTAGGACTTGAAATTGCCCGCAACTCTATTGGCATATCAATTTGTCAATGTAAATATGTCTTGGACATACTTGCATCTACTAGAATGTTAGCTTGCAAGCCGTGTTCTGTGCCAATGAAACCAAACATCAAGTTTAGCAAAGACTCATGGACTCCACTGATGAATGCCACTCAATATAGAGAGCTCATTGGACGACTCCTCTACCTCATGATGTGTCTGCATTCTAACACATTTAAGATGCATCATTTAGCATATTTTGCACTCATATTTATAGTATCATCATCATTCTAGAGTCTTTTAGGTCCATCTTGCATACTTAGGGTCTTGCATTACATACATGTGCATATGGAGTGATTTTATGTACTTTTAAAGCATAATTTGGTGGATTGGAGACTTTGTGAAGACGTATGAACGAAACGATCAGCTTAAGAGCAACATTCGGAACGTGAATAAGAAGATCTGGCTAAAATCAAGACGCTTGACCAGGACGCTAGGCCACCACTTGGTCGAGTGCTTTTCATCCGCCTGAAATGTTGAATTTTTCCAAAGTTGACTTTTTCTAGGGCTTTTTATGAAATGGGTATAAATAGACCCCTTATGTCATTAAAAAGAAGGACCCACGTTTTAAGCTTTCTCTTAATCAAAAAGACTTTTCTACTTTTTCGCTTGTAATCTCTCCTCTTGAATCTTAGATCCTTGTGGATCCTTTGGTTATTTGATTTTCTGTCTTTAATCATTGTTGTTCGTCTCTTCTTGATCTATCTTTTGATGTTAACAGTTTCAATTTCTGGGTTTGTGTTTTTGTTCATGAAGTTTGAGTAGATCCATTAGGGTTCTTGAGAAGATGGTGAGATTAGGGTAAATCTAGGGATTTCCAGACTTGTTTAGGGTTCTTGAGAAGATGATGAGATTAGGGTAGATCTAGGGATTTCCAGACTTGTTTAGGGTTGAATATGCTTAGATCTCTTCAGTTTAAGTGTGCTTAATGCTTATTTCTCTTTGATCAATTAAAATCTGAGTTTTTGGTGTTTTCCACCCACAAGGTGTTTGTGTAAATACTTGAAAGAGCTTAAGTTGAGATAACCTCTCCTAGCTCAAGAAATTGATTGTCTAGGGTGTTATTAGGCTATTTTAGGTATGTATTTAATGCCTCTTAAGCTATTAGTCGTTGATGAGGATCAAGTCTGGTTGTAGCTTAAGAGTGGTCTCATTGCATGCGAATGAATGTGATTGATGTGATCCCTTGCCTAGAGGTCATCTAAATAGGTTGATAAAAAAGTCTGGAACCCCTAGTGATGCTTTGATCATTGATCCTTACCCTCAAGAACCCATCTTCTTCCTTGATTAAGTGTTTCAGTTTTTGCTCTGTTTTTGGTTCAAAACTCTGTTTTGTGATTTGCTCTGTTTTTGCACGTTGCTCTGTTTTTATGCTCTGTTTTGCACTCTATTTTATGCTCTGTTTTGCACTCTGTTTTTACGCTCTATTTTAGTACTCTGTTTTAGTACTCTGTTTTTATCAAGTTTAATTTTCACTGAAATCTTTACCTTAATGACGATTGGCTTGGATTAGGTTGAGTTGATTGTGTTCAGATTGCTAGTTGCTTGCCCACTTGACTTGACACCTTACTGTACTGCATTGATTGAATATAACAGTAGGTTTATTTGATAGTATAAAGACTGTTATCATTCACTATCACTTGGCTAGATATAACATATGATGTTAACACCCTGAGTCAGTTATTATCTAACCCAACAGACAATCAAGCTGCATTTCGTATTCTTCGATACCTAAAGATGAATCCAGGTCAAGGCCTCCTTTATGCATCCAATTCTGAACCCTGTTTGAAAGCTTTTGCTGATGCATATTAGGCTACTTTCCCAGATTCAAAACGATCAATCACTGGATAATACTTCCCTGATTTATTGGAAGTCAAAAAAGCAGAAAACTATCACTAAGAAAAGTACAAAAGCTGAATACCGAAGCATGGCTTTGGCCACTTGTGAATTGATTTGGCTCAATCAATTGCTGAAGGATTTGAGGGTTAATATACCACATCTTAAAAGCTTTTTTGTGACAACAAATCTGCTCAAACCCTGCACTTCATGAACGAACTAAACATATAGAGACCAATTGTCTCACAATCTGTGATCAAGTTAAAAATGGTTTCCTCAAGTTGTTTCATGTATCTTCATGGAATCAACACACATATATCTTCACGAAAGCTCCGCATCAAAGACCATTCCATTATCTTCTTGATAGAATGTCTACTTAAAGCCTCTTCTCACCATATCCATGTTTTACTTAAGAAGCTCGAGAGGGGGGAGGGGGGGTGTAAAAACGTCATAAAATTTAACAACTCCACATTTGCGATGTTAAGACGTTGTAAAGTTGACATTGTAATAACGTCGTAACATTTTTCCGTGTTGTAAAATCGATGTTAAATAAAACATTGTAAGTAAGTTAGTTGTAAATTTAGCAAGTAACTTACAACGCCATGTTTACAACTAATTAAAGTCAAAAATTGTTACAATGAATTAGAGTCGAAGCATTTTACAACGAATTAAAGTTGAACTACTTTACAACTAAGTAAAGACGAAAACTTAACAACTAATTAGAGACGAAATATTTTACAACTACTTAAGGACGAATGTCTTACAACTAATTAGGGACCATTTTTATGATTCTTGCCAACGATTTAGGGACTAATATTTGTTTTTATTTTTTAACTAAAGTTATTCAATTATATTTTATGTAATTTAATAGAATTATGAAATGAATTAATTAAAAATAAAATATGATATTAAAATATGTTTACAAAAGTAATTAAAATTATAAAATATTTATCGTAGTAGTTCGTCGAACATGTCCGTACTACGGTCGTCTTGATCTTCGGCAATTCACTCATTTAAGTCGACCTCGACATTCTCCGTAAGCCTAATCCCGAGCTTCCAGCGTCTAAGTTTCAAAGCCGCAATTGCATGAGGATTCCCCGCAATTAAAATATCCATCATGGACTCCATTGCTGCGAATTTCTGATCCGTCGTTTGCTTTAGCGAGGCTATTTCTGCACAGGATTTCTGCAACTGACTGCCAAGCGATTTTTCGCCTATCCAGTTAGACATGACTCTCTGGACATCTTGGGCGGATCCTATTCCAATAATCCGTCCCTGTTTTGTCGGAGCAAAAACGTTTTGTCAGAGAATAATAATTATATAAATATGTTAGATAATTAAAAGTAATTAGATTATTAAATTTAATACCTGCTTATAAATTGCGTTGATTTCAGGAGCACTCAATTCCACATGAGTACCATCAGATGATTCCTGGGAAAGCTGAATTTGACGCTCCTGAACAGCAGCTTCAACTTGACTGTTTAGCAGCTCACACCGAGGATCAACGAAGACACTGGATTTCTTCTGATACGTTGCGGCATACAATTCTGGAAGCGTAGGAATCTGTCCAGTTTTTCCGACTACAATAGGAAAATTTAAATTAATTAGTAATTTAGGTTAAATAATATTGAAGAAAAAATTTAATTCAAAAAAATACTTACTAAAAGGTATGTAATAGTGGCAAATTCTCACGATTTTGAGTTACGAGAATATCCTCAACCCGATACTGTGTATATGGTGCATCTGGTGGCACCAAAAGGTCCGGATGGACCGCCGCATTCGTCGGTGGAGGTTCTACGACAACGTTTGGTATCAGAGGAGGACCCGGCGAACTGTGACTTTGCGGCTGGGACTGTGACTGTGTCTCTGGCACAACCGAGGAAGTCGATGAAAATGCAGTGTCGTGCACCATGTCACTTCAATAGACACGGCGTGTATGCTTACGGGGTGCCATATTTGTAGTACCTACAAAAGAATTTTCCATATATTAAAAATTGGTTCGTACTACTACATAATTTATAAATTCTAAATTCTAAATTCCGTACCTACTACATAATTTCTAAACAACCTATACATGTTCTAAATCCTATATCATTTGTTACATAATAAAAATTGTAGAGAGAAGGGAGAGAATACCTTAGAGAGAGAAGGAGGATTGTTGAAATGGAATAAAGTTGCAAAATTGGTGCTGTATATATAGGAATTACGAGGTGTTGTAAAAACGTTGGGAAAATAAATTTTGTCGTAAACGAGTTGTAAAGGTAGGGTCAAAGTTACAGCGTAATGCTTGTTAAGACGTTGGTAAGTGTGGGTGCAACGTACCGTAATGATACATTGCATATAATAAATTGCAAAACGTCGTAAAGACGTTGGCAGTTAACAACGTCTTTACGACGTTTTTAGTGCCAACGTCTTTACGATGTTATTGGCCTACGTCTTTACGACGTTTTTTTCCTCACAACGCCTTCAAGACGTATGGCCAAAACATCGTAAAGACGTTTTTAACGGCCATCGTCTTTACGACGTTTTGGCCTTACAACGTCTTTACGACGTCTTTACGACGTCGTGAGATGAAAACGTCTTTACGACATTTTCTATTCATTTTTTTTCTAAGTGTTTTCACGATGTTTTTTCTTCTAAGTGTTTTCACTATGTTTTCGTCTTTATGATGTTTTCTTTTCAACGACTATTTATATGTTTTCGCGTTTTCAAACATAAGTAATCTATTTAATTCAAATGATTAAAAAACTTTGATTGATATAAAGTAGATTGTTGAAGTCACATGAAAATAGTAACATAGATGGTTCGTACATGTTAAACCATAGTATCAATCAGATTCTTCACCATTACTATCATTTCCAGTACTCAGATTATCACTTTCTGCAAACTCGGCACGTTCCTCGTCGTCAACATCTTCTACAGGGAGATTTTTGTATTCTCAATTTTCCGGATCAATAAGCACCACTAGCTATGTAGCTTGATCGGGAACTTGTATTGATGTACATGATTCCTCTTGCAACGGTAAATCTCCACCTCCAATAATTCGCCCATGGGGAGTGATCTTCACTGTAGCTAACCAATATATTCCAGACTCTTTGATCCTAGAATATGGAATGAAGCTAACTTGCTCTGCTTGCGATGCTAAGATGAAAGGTTCAAATTTGTTGTATCTTCTCCTCCCATTTACATCCAGAACTCCAAATTTGTTGTAATGGACACCTCTATTAATTACGGGATCAAAGCAGTCAGATTTGAATAGCACAGTTTTGAACCCAACTAATCCCACAAATTCCACTTCGATAATCTCTTGCAAAACCCCATAGAAATCAGTTTTACCCTTCACACGTACTCCCCAATTGACAGTTGCACGGCTTACACCGTTCTCGAAGGTGTGAAATGTGTATCCTCTCGTGAAATACATAGGTGCTGTTGTTATCTTAACAATATGACCTTGGATCAAATCATGAAACCATGGTGCGTAGAAAGGATCATCATAGTCAACATGTATACGCAGTTAAAAATTAATCATAACGTAGTTAGAATTCTCATATTTATACAATTTACTCTTATTTGGCCATTTAACCAGAGTGGAAAATGCATATCTTTCCGCTTAAGTACTTCTGCATCTGAAATTCCTTCAATAGTTTCTTTTACCTGACTAACAAATAAACTATACATGTATAGAAATATGTTAATTTAATTACTAATACTAGACACATAGCATTAAATATATACAAGTCATATACATATATATATATATATATACATTTCAAACGGAAGCACTTCAGTACAATTCAGAAGTATATATGTGTGTGCCGCGTGGCGGTCTTCAGGACTACTCCACCAAACTTCTTTTAATTTTCCACTAAGACGCCCAATTGGGGAAAATATATCAGGAACTCCCTCTACTGCATAAGTTTAGGCAACACCACCATCATCATATCTCCTAGGTGCTCTTTTTCGTGTGTGAACGGTGGGTGCAAAGTAGTACGATATGAAATGCGACTTTTCTTCTGTCAGACAACCAGCAACGATTGACCTTTCAACTTTTGACAGATTCTTTGCTTTAAGAGTTTTCATAAAATGCTCAAATGGGTACATCCATCGAAAATGAACA
>JAKUCM010003362.1:0-14162 GCA_023374145.1 Lepidium sativum
AAAGAGAGAGACCTTTATATATTAACAAAAATAATGGCGTAGAGAATAAAATAGATGATGAGAAAATTCTGAAATGTTTGTCACTGTTTCCACCTCATGAGTTCCAGCTTAGTTGTTGTTATCTGGTCTTTTCAAATCAACGTATTTCCTAATTTTCTTCTATATTGATTATTACTCCAAAAGAGCAAAACTATGAGATAAGAACGATAATATCAAATGGATTGAGACAAGCTACGTACTGTACATAAGCGTTGGTAATTTACAACTAAGGTAGCTGTTTGAGAAGACAGAACATAGAGTTTGAGTTGAAAGAAATGATTAGGATTGTGTATTTCGTCTCCATTTCAATCTAATGTTCTTACCGAACCCCACTAGCTACTATACGTGAAACCCGGAGCCTCACGTGCTCTTTCAAACAATCACAACTATTTGTGACGATCTCTTCCGCCGTCAATACATACACACGCAACATATCAAAACATATCAAAACATCGCAATCAAATGAGCGAGCAATTTAATTAACCAAAGGATTAATACTACTCATAGTAATGTGTATTCAGTTTTTAGGTTCGATTTTTCGATTTTGAAAATATACTAACTTATGAGCACCAACTAAATGAAATAAACCGATGGTTTCTGACTGAAACCGACCACTACAAGAGAACATGGGTTTTACACAGAGCACGGACCCACTTCGTCTTCTCCGTTTTCTTCCCCGAGCTTTGCTCTGTCGATTTGCCTATCTCGAAACGCCGCCTCTCCGCCGCTTTGTAGCCGATTTCCGGCGATTCTCGGCCATTCTTCTTCCACCTACCGTTTATCATGTAAGTTATTCTAGAAACTGTCTCAAATTTTCAGTTTTTTCATACATTAGGGTTTATGTATACTTTTATCTTCAGGTTTAGGTATAGCCACGCCTTATTCTATAAAATTTTGGCATACACAACATACTAAATCGTTTAATTTCGGCCTTAACGTGAATCATTTTTGTGCTTTTGTTGTTGACTAATTTTTAACAAATTTGGCTATATTTCTTTCATGATTTCCGATAAATGGTTTTCTATACTATGATTTCGAAGGTTAGGATGAAATTAATGATGTACTGTTTTGATTTTGGACAATAATGGTTGTTGCTTGCTTCGGCGTTGTTTTTGGATTGATGCTTCGGGTTCGAGATTGTATTGACGTCGAAAATTTTGTTTATTGCTTATTTGCTTCTTGGGTCGTAGAATACGACATTTGATTGACCTATAAAATTAATATTGTCACTAATTTTATTGAACTTGAAAATTAATCAATTTGACTATATGTTTATGTTATTTGTTTCTATATACGACAAACTCGTATATATGTACGAAAAATTCGTCTTTTATGCTACTTGTTTTGTAGTACTAGATAGTTGTTGTTTCCAAATATATACATTGTTTTCAGCTTCTTTTAACAATTCAGGTTCGTAATTGGTACAATTGTGTTTCTTTGACATTTCAGCTTAATGAATTTTTTTCAACGCATTTTGAGTATTGAGTTTTTACGGTACTGGACAGAATATAAAGTCATGATTTCTGAGATTTTTTTAATATGCGTTGCTATGTTCTTATATATTTTTATGTCTTTCGCTTGGTGCAGGGCAAGCTACAGTGATTTCCAGAGACTGAGACATAGAGTCCAACACCAAGCTTGCGATCTGCTCCCGACTCTCAACATCAAGGCTGTGTGGCGAGTCTAACCATTGAGCAGCTTCTTACTGCGGAAGGATGTGGTCACCTTCCAAAACTCAATCCAAGCAACGGAGGTCCTTGGTAAGTTTTTTAGATGCATTCATTTAAATTCATTTTTACATTCACCAAATATTTAATATTTTTTCCTAGGTTTTGTTATGACAAGGGGATTTGGAAATCAATTTTGAGGATGATACACCATATGCTACCCTATGCGTATCCTAGATACATGGATTTCCCCCAAAACTTAAAGCAGAGTTAGTTCAAACAATTCACGGTAACGTGTTATTAATTTATCGTTCATTTATAATTTTTACTTAAATTTCATGTTTTAATAATTCAAAGAAATTGTTTTGTAGCAAGATTATAACTGGGACGTTGAGTTGACTCTGCGGGTCCGAGAAGAATTTGACAAGCAGTGCAACACCTCATACAAAAACAACATCCATGAGTGGAAGACACTCACACGAACAAGAAGACTAATGTGGTAGAGGACAAGAAGGTCCTCAACGTCCTCGCAAAGGTTAGGCGAAAGAGGGACGAAATTCTAACATAGCAAAGTCAAGATGGCGAAAGCAGCTTTGCTCAATTGACCCGAGAAGAAATAGACCAATTCGTTATTGAGGTAATTTAAAATTTAAAAATTTTAAAAAAATTATCTAATGAACCTAGTAAATTGTTTTTTTTTTGCAGTCGAATCCTTGTACTAAAGGTCGTCCTTTCGCCCTTGAGAATCTCGTTAACTTTGATGGCTTCCCTACTCATGTCACGCAGAGCCATTTATCACAACAAGAACGGGAGGAGCTCACTTAGCTACGAGATAAGCAGGAGGTCATAGAGCGTCAAATTCAGGAAAACAATGCCAAATTCCAAGAACTTGAGAGGATGCAGAAGGAATTGATGGTGGAACTCGCAAAATTCTAAGCCATTTTTCATAGCTTCTCTGCCCTCGGGAATTCATTATCGGATATGCCTCGCGGAAACTAGACGTAATGGATATAAACAATCAATTGTGTATTTAATCATTTGTATTAAATCTTTATATAAACTTTAAGTAATGTATATATTTTTAAAATTTTAGTTTTAAATTATTTGAAATACGTAATTCGGAAACTGCGGAAAAAAAATTTATATTTACGTGGTGGTCGGAAGTGGTAGGAAATTATCGATAGCTATTGACGGCAGTTTCCTACAATTTTCAACAGTGGCTTCTGACAGTCTTCGACGGGACGTTCTGACTACTTTCGACAGCTCCTTTACGACAGTTTTTGACAGCTACTTTCCGACCATTACTGACAGAGTTTTGGAGTGTCGGAAATTACCGACCGTTACTGACGATATTTTGATAGTGCAAAATGGACTTTATATTATTGAAGATCATAAGTTCTTATCTTGGAATAGTCGAACTAGTTCAGTTGTGTCTAATTCGGCTGTTGGAAGCCTTAGTAATCGTGTTTGGCATGCTAGAGTTAGTCATCCTCATTTTGGTGCTATGAAACTTATGTTGCCTAATCATTCGTTTAAAAATATTGATTGTGAAGCTTGCATTTTAGGAAAACATTGCAAATCGATTTATCCATTATCTTCTACTATCTATGAAAATTGTTTTGATCTTGTGCATTCGGATGTTTGGACTTCTCCTTGTGCCTCTAGAGATCACCATAAATACTTTGTCACATTCATAGATGAAAAGTCGAAATATACATGAATAACCCTTATGCCATCAAAAGATAGAGTCTTTGATGCCTTTAAAAATTTTGAGGCTTATGTAACTAATCACTTTAACTCAAAATCGAAGGTACTTAGGACATATAATGGAGGTGAATACATGAGTAAAACCTTCCAAGAGCATCTAACCAAACAAGGGATCTTACACCAAACAAGTTGCCCTTATAACCCACAACAAAACGGGGTTGCGGAGAGGAAAAATCGTCACATGATGGAAGTTACAAGATCCATTATGTTTCATATGAATGTCCCTAAAAGTTTTGGGGGGATGCAGTCATGACAGCATGTTATCTCATTAACCGGACACCAACAAAAATTCTCCAAGATGTGTCTCCACACAAGGTATTAAACAAAACCGAACCTCCACTGAATCACTTACGTATCTTTGCTTGTGTATGTTTTGTCTTAGTGCCCGGAGAGTTTAGGAACAAACTTGAAGCCAAGAGCAAGAAGTGCATGTTCTTAGGTTATCATCCACCAAAAAAGGATAGAAGTGTTATGATTCAGTTTCTAGGAGAATTCTTGTTTCTCGGGATGTAAAATTCATTGAGGATCGTAGATTCTATGGAGAAAGGAATTGGGAGGATCTACGTAATTTGTCAAAACCAGTAATGGATAGGTCTGCCAGTTTACGGTTCCTCCTTCACCACCTAGGCGTAGCAGACTCATCCTCAGCTCCAAACTCCCAAAGTACTCCTCGGACTCAAGACCCCACGACTGAATCTTCCGGGGCTACAAACGCCCCCCAACCTTCTCCTCGGGCTCCAAGCGCCCAGCCTAGTTCTCTCTGGGTGCACCAATATTTATGGATCAACAACCTTGTACCCAAGACCACGGTTCTATTCACATTTCGAGTCCGCAAGACTCACTGAATGATCATATTGTGACAAATTTGTCTCCCGGACCTGAACCGGTTGCTCCAATAGTAGAACCAACAACCAGTACTCAACCTCTCCGGACAAGCACACGGATTCGAAACACGAGGGTTAATTACAATGCTCAAGTCGTGGCCAACCGCCTCAAACGGTTTTTTCGATTGACCTTTTACCTTCTGATTTTCAAGCTTTTCTTGGCAAAATTGTGTTGGACCAGGTTCCCAAAGCTATGATGAGGCTAAGAAAATCAACGAATGGAAGGTTGCAGTTGATGATGAAATTCATGCTATGGAAAGAAACCGAACGTGGGATGAGGTGGATTTACCTAAAGGCAAGAAAGCTGTGACATCCAAGTGGGTGTTTACCATCAAATACAAGAGTGATGGAACTATTGAGAGATACAAAGCTCGACTTGTTGCTCGCGGATTCACACAAACCTATGGCGTTGACTACACCGATACTTTTGCACAGGTTGCCAAGCTCCACACAATAAAGGTTGTTCTTTCCTTAGCTACTAATATATCTTGGGAATTGTGGCAGATGGATGTCAGGAATGTTATCGTTCAAGGTGAACTTGATGAGGAGGTATACATGGTCCTGCCTCCCGGTCTTGACTCTAAGTTCCCTCCCGGAAAAGTTCTAAAGCTTCGGAAAGCAATCTATGGCTTGAAGCAATCACCAAGAGCTTGGTACCACAAGTTTAGCTTCACTCTTCGAGATCGTGAGTTCAAGAAATCCGAAGCGGATCACACTCTCTTTACCCTTAAGGGTCCCCAAGGTATTGTGGTGGTTTTGATCTATGTCGATGATCTTATCATCTCCGGTGATGATAAGGACGATATTGCAGCCACAAAGATCTATCTTAAATCTGACTTTGACATTAAAGATCTAGGGGAACTAAGGTATTTTCTAGGGATTAAAATTTGCCGATCTTCGGATGGCTTATTTCTTTCTCAACGAAAATACACTCTCGATTTTCTTAATGAGACGGGTATGCATGACTGTAGACCAGCCAAGACTCCTCTTGAAAACTGCTACAAGGTCAACCGAAAGGGGGAGAGGAATGACGAACCATTTGACGACATTCCACAATATCGGAGGCTTGTCGGTAAGCTAATTTATCTTACAATATCTTGGCCCGACTTGTGTTTTGCAGTGAATCAAGTGAGTCAAAATATGCAAGCACCAAATAAGTATCATTGGACAATGATGAAGAGGATTTTCAAGTATCTCAAAGGAAGCTCGAATCAAGGCATTTGGATGGGACATAATGAGAGCTCGGATATTACGGGATATTGTGATGCGGATTGGGCTAGAGATAGGAATGATAGGAAGTCTACCACATGGTATTGTACATTTTTTGGAGGCAACCTAGTGACTTGGAATACAAATAAGCAAAAGGTGGTGGCATGCTCGAGTGCCGAAGCGGAGTATAGAGCGATGAGGAGGCTGACCGATGAATTGGTATGGCTGTGATCTCTTCTCAAGGACTTAGGCCAAGAACCAAAGGAACCAACTACTATGCATTGTGACAACCAAGTAACAATTCACATAGCATCCAATTCCATTTTTCACAAAAGAACTAAGCACGTAGAAGTGGATTGTCACAAAGTTCGTGAGCGCATAGAAGAAGGTGTAGTTCTCCCATGTTATACACCAAGTGAGGATCAATTGGCGGACATCTTCACCAAAGCCGCAACTACCAAGGTTTGCAATCACATATATAGTAAGCTTGGTATTGTGAGCTTGGAACGCTCTTGACTTCATGTCCTCTAAACCCGAGTTCTACACCAAGTGAGGATCAATTGGCGGACATCTTCACCAAAGCCGCAACTACCAAGGTTTGCAATCACATATATAGTAAGCTTGGTCTTGTGAGCTTGGAACGCTCTTGACTTCATGTCCTCTAAACCCGAGTTCTACACACTCTTTTTCCCTTGGCTAAAAGTTTTGTCCCACGTGGTTTTCCTTATCAAGGTTTTTAATGAGTTGTAGTGTTCAAGTTTCCAAGCTAAGCCTTCGTTCATTGCGGTTTAGCTTGAGGGGGAGTATTAGTCGAGTCAATTTACCTTAGAAGACGCTTATTCTAGAAGCAAAGGATAAAGGGTTTTAGGGCAACATAGCCGTTTGGAAAAAAAAGAAAAAATAGATTGTCCCAAGATATGGTTCTAATTCTATTTTTCTTTTTTCTTATTTTTCCTTTTCCTATTTTTCCTTTTTCTTATTTTTCCTTTTTCTACTTTACCTTTTCTCTCTTGTATCTCCTTCTATATAAACACTCATTGTAAGATGTTTTCATAACTAAGAAGAAGAGAAGAGTCTTCTCTAATATTCTCCCTTAATTCTCTCTTTATTTTCCGCAAGTATAGTTAATCTTTTGTGTTAATTCTAACAAAACATAAGGAGTAAAAGAAAGAGATGGATGACTCCACTATCTTGAAGGATGTGGTGAGAGTCATTAAAAAGAAAAAATAGAAGGAAGAAAACTCGAGTGATTTGCTTGACACTTTAAAAGGTTTGACCAAAACCTTTGAAGGGATGAGACACGATCACATTGTGTTTGATGATCGTTTGTTGCGACTGGAGGAGAATAGATTGGAGACCATGGTAGACATGTCCATGCTCTCTGACCGTGCTTTTAGGTTGGAGCGTAACACCTCAGACATTATAGCAATGTTAGAGAGGATTCTTAGGCTTGAGGAGAACAGGGCGCGACCTATTGTATATACCTTGGAGCACAAAAAAGCTGAGGATAAGGATGAGGGTGGAGGTCAGACAACTCCACCACATCGAACTCCTGAACTTGTTGTGAATCATGGTGTAGACATAGAAGGCGATCATGAGCACGAAGTTTCTCCTAAAGATGTGGATATTAAATCAGTACGTAAGGCTCTATTTGAATGAGACTTACTCTGATTTACCATATGTACAAACATTTGAATTGTTAACATTACATACATATTTGTACAAACATCATAAATATAAAGTTGTGTTTTGTTAGCTTTGGTAGAGCTTATTTTTATGGTTTGGTCGAGTTATGTGTATTGTTTGATATACTCTACCAAAAAAATCATGTGATTAATACATCTCTACCAAACCATAAAAAACAACTCTACCATTGTTAGCAACTCCACTAACTGCCAACCTGTCATAGTAGAGTTATTCATCGCAAACACCTCGTTGGGAGCGGCCTAACCTGGTAGACATGGAATCAGAGAGAACACCAAATGCGGGTTCAGGTGTTGACCATAAAATAATTAGGTTAACACCAGATTCTCTTCTTGATGACAACATAGAGTCCCAAGCCATCACCAAACAAACCATCCCACCCAACCAGGTAAACCCGTGTTTAATAAATCTTTTTGATAAAGTTTATATTTTTGTTTAGTAATGTTGACGTGCAGTTTAGTAGAGTTGATATTTTTTTGACATATTTTGTAGAATAAATGGTATATTCAGAGTCAGGAAACATCCGACCCTCTCAGCCCGTTATCACGGGTTGTTAGGAATCCAGAGAGAGATGAACATTTGAATGAATAACCTCTTGACAAGATACCTTGCAGTGAGAAAACGAAGCCGAGAATGTCACATCTTGGCATCATAAACCTTGTGGATTCTCCTCAAAAGGGTAAACAAACAAAAGGGGAGGTAATGTATATGGAAGACGTGTTACCGAGAGAGACTCGGTGCGAACCAGGTTGAGTACATTTACATGTATAGTAGAGTTCTTTTACTTAAACAGTAGAATTCATTTACAGTATAATGAGTTCATTTACCTTATAGTAGAGTTCATTTACCTTATAGTAGAGTTCATTTACAAGTATAGTAGAGTTTATTTACCTTACAATAGAGTTCATTTACAAGTATAGTAGAGTTCAATTACATGTAGAGTAGAGTTTATATACCGTATAGTAGAGTTTATTTCCCTTATAACAGAGTTCATTTACCATATTTTTTTCTTCTTACAAGTATCCCCTTTCATAGGTTGTTCTGTTGTCAAGAGGATTCATAAGAATGTGGTTCATTCTCCCCTTGTTTATGATCCTTTTGGGCCGAATCCTAAAATAAAAATACTACGACTACGTGACTATGTCTTGCATGAATTGTAAGTATCTATTTCCCCTTGACAAAGTACTATGTGTTGTGTTGCATAAAAATTCTTTGATTATTTACACTGTATTAACAAATTGTGTAGGAACATTACGGTCGATGGTAGCCCGAGTCCAATTGCGGATTTCAGTCTCCGCTTGGTCGCCCCAAAAACATAGGTGGCCTATAAATCAATATGGGTGACTACACGATATAGTAAGTTCAATGTAGTAGACTTCAATAAAAATGTATGGTAGAGTTTACTCATGATAGGTTGCTTATAGTAAAGTTAAGTTATATGTGTAGTAGAGTTCATTTATGTGTAGTAGAGTTAATTTTGTTTATTGATTGATAGAGTTATATTACTCTTTTTATTACAACATATGACGGCCGAAATGAATATTTTTCGGCAACGATCTTTGCAAAATTTCATCCCATTTAAGAGTCCTCGGATTGCATTCCTCGATCCGATGTTTTATGGTTTTTGGTGTCACACATACACAAGAGATTACGTAGGACATGATGATGATTACATGTGGCCCAATGGGGTTTAAGGAGCTCTTCCAAGGCATTCAGCTTACCTTTTATGCTACTAACAAGCAATGGATGAGAGACATGTATACGCTTTACATTCCTCATAACATTAACAACAACCATTGGGTGGCCATTGAGGTTAATTTGTTAAAAAGGAGGATTCTCATATACGATTTCGACCCAACTTGCAACGTCGCTGCTACAATGCTGGAGTCATGCAAGTAAGTTACTCAAATTCAGTATAGTAGAGGTATACTAAGAGTTAGTAGCGTTAAGTTAGTAGATTTACACTAGTAGTTGCAGTAGAGTTACTTAACGTATAGTAGAGTTCATTTACCTTATGGTCGAGTTCATTTACCGTATAGTAGAATTCATTTACCTTTTGGTAGAGTTCATTTACCATATAGTAGAGTTCATTTACCTTGTAGTAGAGTTCATTTACCCTATAATAGAGTTCATTTACCTTCTAGTAGAGTTACACTACATAAGCAACAGAGTTAAACTACACTTTGTTTTTCCTTTTTTGTAGGCTATATGTCGTGATGATTTCCAAGATGGTTAAGCGTTTTTTAGCCGAGGAGATGTGTCCACACATTAGGTTGGCGAAATATAAAATTTCTCGGGTGATTAAGGGTGTACCACGTCATCAACAATCATGTGACTGTGGCGTGTACACTTTGGAGTTAATCGAGTGTTTGGCCCTCGGATGCAACTTCAAAGGACATAATGATGAGTACATTAGCTTCTTTCGGCTGAAGTACGCCATTGAATTCAGAAAGAAACTTCCAGAGGAGGAGACAATTGTGTACACTGATTCAGACCCACAACAATAGTGTGATAAGGTCGCCCTCATGACAACCTTCCAAGACCTTCTGCTGGATTGGTAGATTTGTATAGTCTTAGTTTGTATAGCCTTAGAGTAGTATATTTGCAGATTTGTATAGTCTTAGTTTAAAACATTATATCGCAAAGATGCGATCTTTTATACTCTTGAAGGACCAATATTACTTGTTTTGGTCATTCGATAATGTTTATATGAATGTATAGGGTATATGGGTATTATTGACAACACCAATTACTCTACCATTCGGAAGACAATTCAGTCACAATCAATATTAAACAAGTACAATACTTTACCATACTTGAATTAACTCTACTCAACAAGAATTAATTCTACCATACTAGAGTTGACTACAAGAGTTAACTCTACTATTCAAGAATTAATTTTTTCACTACATGTACGGGCATTGTGACCTAGTTGCTTACATTTAGAACAAGCTGCAACTTTCCTTGGACGTTTTGGCGGTTGTGAACACTCGAACCAGCTCCTTATCCTTGATTTCTTTGGCTTCTTTGGTTGTTGACGCATGTGGGGTGGATTACACACCTTACAACTCACATCCAACGCAACAGGAATTGCAGCATCTCTAGGAAAAATACTATCGGATTATGCGTTGTACAGGAAGGTCGTGTGATAGTATGGATGCGTAAGTTCAATTGTTGGCCATTTCCAAGCTTCAGCAACAGCAATGCCATGCACATAAGGAATTTTTTTGACGTTATACCGCTTGCAGGAACACGTTTTCTCACTCAAATTGACCAAATGAGAAGATTCAGATCGTGTAACAACAGTCTAGTGTTCGTCTATGTCCTGCACATTATACTGCCTAGCTTCCTCGACCCTTGTCTGTCATTTAACAAATAATATGTCAACTCTATAACAAAACTACGAACTCTACTACGAATGAATTAACTCTACTAAAGCAACTCTACTACACGAGTGTTAACTCCACTACAGATGGGTTAACTCTACTATTGAAGACTGAACAAACTCTATCATGAGAAGATAAACTCTACTAAGGCAGTGTTAACTCTACTACACGAGTGTTAACTCCACTACAGATGGGTTAACTCTACTATTGAAATTGAACAAACTCTATCATAAGAAGATAAACTCTACTATACGAGTATTAACTCTACTACACGGGTGTTAACTCCACTACAAAAGGGTTAACTCTACTATTAAAGACTGAATGAATTCTAACATAAAGAGATCAACTATATCATAAGACTGCAAAATCGAGAAAAATCTTGCCTCTGATAAGACATGATTGATTGATTCTATAATGTTCGACATAGTTAAATTGTATTTTTTTCGGGAAAGTAAACTTGACTCCACACCCGAACATCAACTTTTATCAAGTATGCATAAATCTTTGGATCTAACGCCTGAATCTGAGCAAATATAGCGTTGAGTTCATCAACCCTAAACATAATGGCAGCTTTCTTGAACAACTTAAAGGGCTCTCTCCTCTAAATTTTGACAAAATGTTCTTACGTAGATGGTAGGTGCAAATTCCCCGAGAAGAAAGTGGGTACACATTCTTTATGGCTTTGGCAATGGATTTATGCCTATTTGATATGATGACAAGTTCTCTGTCATCAGGGATAACATGGTTGAACTGTCTAATAAACCATTCTCAAGATTCATCATTCTCGGTATCACCACACCAAAAGCCATAGGAAATATGTTGAAGTTACCATCTTGCATGGTAGCAGTTAGTAGAGTACCTTTATACTTCCCTTGTAAATAGGTACAATCAACAACAACAACCTACCTCATATACGCAAAACTCCTAATACTTGCCCGTCTACTTCGAGCTTTATTAGGGTTCCGGGATTCGTTCTTCTAATAGCAAAAAAGTACAACGGAAGTTCTTGGAAACTACTTTCAGAAGTTCTTGCAACTAGGGTTCGTGTTTGGCTTAGAGTACAATGTGCTTTCCAGTACTTCAACTACATAAATTGTAGTTATGACGACACTAACACTAAAACAAACGAGGAAGATTAACTCTACTACAAAAGAGGAAGATTAACTCTACTACAAGGAAGATTAACTCCACCATTCTGACATTTGTACCTTCAGACCGAATTGCTTGTTCATTGAATCAGCAACGTGTCAAGGAAGAACAGATGACCCAATTTCATCTACGAATTCCACATATAATAGTCCTAAGACTTCAGTAGACGTTTGTCGTGCATGACCTGATCTCTCTATAACAGAACAACTATGTTCTCCCATATGCTTCCAAACAAAGAAACAACCATCACCGTCAACAGGTGAATTTCGCACTCTTCACTGATAGTTTGGTACCCAACATTTCACATCTAAAACTATTTTCAATGCAGCGACAACATCAAATTCAAACCTCCATAAGACAGAAAGAATCTTTAGTCACGTCACGAGTTCTTTTTTTGATGAGTATCATTGCCCAACAACCAATGCTAGTGCTGACATTTCTATGTCCAAATACTCAGCCTTTATATAAACCCCATTGTTTTGTCCGAGAGATTTTTCTTCTCTTCTTCATTTGATTTTCTATGAACACTGATATAATCTTCATCATCTAAGCTTGCGCCATCCATATCATCGCAACAATCAAATCTAAATTCCGCATCTTCGTCCTCAGCATGTTCAGTTTCTTGTTTCACATTTTCCGGCCTACGCTCATTGTTTGGTCCACCTTTACTAAACACCGGATCAAAATTTTGACCAACTTTACTACAAGGGCCATCTCTACTAGACAAATGATCAACTCTATTAGACTAAGGGTCAACTCTATTACACGAAGCATCATACTTCTCCCACTTACAATGGAATTTCTAGTCACCGTTACCTTTTTCAGGGAAACTCGCTGACACACGAGATCTAGTGGAAATCTCGACACATAGACGCATTACTTCTTTACAAAATTGTTGCACAAACACTTGTAATTGTCTTTCGTCACTTAGAAAGCCATGGGGAGTATCTTGCGGTAGTGAATGAATGATTACATTTGGCATGTACCTTAATTTTACCTCATGACACTGTTGATGCAAACCGAAATCGGCATAAACTATCTCTAGAAATTCATCAAACCTTAAATCTTCACAAATGCCTATGATTTGACATACGTAGGACTGGTCCACCAAAAAACTCCATCAACTTTCTTTAAAACTCCAAATCCGACAAACCAAAATGATTTGATCCACATATCCAAACATAAAAAAAACCAATAAACACTACAATGAAGGACCTTGAAAAAAGCAAAGGAGCCTATAAAAAGCTTTAATGGCGTCACTTATGGAGGAATCAGTTAGGTGAGCGGCAGATGAGCTAATAATTGAGGGGTAAATTTGTCATTTTAACTCTATTACGGACGTAGTCTAGGTTTTCACAATAAACTCTACTACAAAGGTCATTAACTCTACTGAACACTCTTTAACTCTATCACGAGTTAAACTTTAACTTATCATGCACGGATTTTTTGCATAATTCAACTCTACTACACACACTTAAACTCTACTACGTTGCATGTGTTAGTTTATTAGAGTTGATTGAAGCGCGAAAATCAACTAGACTACGCATAAATTCTAATTCTACTATACACGACTTTTAATTCATGTCAACTACTAAACACACTTTAACTCTACTAATGTTTGATTACCTCTACTACGTTGCATCCGTTGGTTTAGTTGAGTTGATTAAAGAGCGAAAATCAACTTTACTACGCATTAATTCTAACTATATTATACACGACTTTTAATTCATGTCAACTCTACTAAACACACTTTAACTCTATTAACGTTTGATTAAGTCTATTACGTTGCACTATGTTAGTTTAGTAGAGTTGATCGCTGATATAACAAATTTTATTATCATTTTCGTAAATATTTTTTTTTGTTTACTCATTAAAAAAGAACAAAATGATATTTATAAAATTTAAAAAACTATTATAATAATTTTCAAAATTTTTGCTAATTCGAAATAACTAAGTCTTACTTTTACCTTAATCTACCAAATAACCTTTTTAAATAACTAAAAAAGAGATTCAGTTATATAACAGGGAGGAACGAGCATAAAAATTGTTCTCCATTTTTGTCCTCCATGCTTCATTACTTCCTTATTTTGGATTTTTCTTTCTGGGTTAAGATATTTTCTTAGAGCAAGGTAATTTTCCAGGAAATTGATTTCCTTTTGTCCTTCCCTCTGATATTTTTTAGGTTCAGTGATGAAAATTCACTTATTTTTGTCACCACTCGTTAATTCCTCAGAATTTGGAACAAAAGATTTTGCGTCTAAATTGCGTGGTTCTATCGTCACTGATACCTCTTTTCTTTGTTTCATGTCTTCAGGTTTGTATAAGCTTTAGATTTTGCAGGTGAGGTTGGATCATGG
>JAKUCM010003363.1:0-39474 GCA_023374145.1 Lepidium sativum
GAGAGACTTCTGGTGGAGAGTTTTGGTGAAGTCTTCAGATGGATAATTGTAGATAACTTTTGTGTCAACAAATTGTTCGTGTGGAATTGCCATTGATGGCTATAACTGATTTTGTAACGAGAACACATTGTTGATAAGAGTGGAATTGCCATTGATGTCTATTACTGATTACAAGTATCGAAGGCCTAAATCAGATCAAATTTTCTAGTTATTTTCTTTAAAAGAGTGCTCAAACATCAAATTTTCTATTAATTTCTATTAATTTTTTAAAAATGAGTTTAAGGATACGAAAGAATTCACTAAGTTATTCACATACTGTCACGAACAAAATAATAATAATAATAATAATAATAATAATAATAATAATAATAATAATAATAATAATACAAGTCTATTTGTGACATGGTAGACTCCACCTGAAGTCTACTATGAATGATCTAACTACTTATATTATTTTTAAAATTTATACATCTATAATTATAATCTATAAACATGTTAAATTCTTACATAAGCAAACACAATATCAAAATGATATAGGCAAACTATATAAAAGGTATAAGAATTTTTTTAACATGCTATTTATACATAAATTTACGTAGCAGACTTCATTTGAAATCTACTCCAAATTGACTTCATATGAAATTTCAAAATGCTAATTTGGAACTAAACCATTACTTGTTGCGACCAAAAAACTTTAACTTTAACTGTCCAAGATCTCCGACAATAGCTGTAATTGGCAATGAATCTGGAAAGTACTCGTTGTATCCCACTGGAATAGCAAATGACAACAACAGCAACACAAACAGAAGAAAGTCTTGTTTAAAATCAAAGAGAAGTTTGGTTTCAGCAGCTAGACATTACAATTCACAAATCTTGCACGACTATAAATGCATACAATACAATACTTTGATAAAGTCTAAGCGATTCAAACATCTTTGATAATGATGGCAGGAGTTAAGATGATTTGGTTTCTTAGTAGTTCTAGAAAGTTATGTCTTTTTACCAAAACAGAGAAAAACCTATTGATGAACAAGATCAGCTAAACCACTTAATAACAAAAACGAAAAATGGATCTGATACACAAAAGCAAATGAAAAGCACAGCTTTTTGCTAATATGAAGCTATAGAAAAAAATTAAAGGCCCTAAGTCCTTAGTTCATAGAAATCAACTAAAGAAGTTTACACATATCTTTGTTACTTATTGAAGAAGAAGAAAGAAAGAGACAGAAATTCTCACTAATGCTTCAGATGACTTTTGTGAAAGGAAAGGCTTCACAAATCGAACTTCACTAGCTGCAGCCATGCATGGACAAAAAACAAAGAGTGAGAACAAATGTAGCTAAGATCAAAATCCAGAAACCTGAAGAGATCAAACTAAAGAAAAACTCTTCGAAATGTAGTTACTTTTCAATTTTCAAAACATGGAAAATTCATTGTCGTAAGTAAGAGCATCTCCATCCATAGGAATCTTATTTAGAGTTTCTTAACAATAAAAATATAATATTTTAATACAATATACTTTTTTCAATTAAATTTTAATTATACAAAAAGAAATGGACCAATAATAAAATGACACATGGATTGAGAGTCTCTTAACTTTTTCATTCATAGTCTCTTAAGTCTCTTAATTAAGAGACTCATCTCAATATCTCTCCTTCCTTCTCATTATTTTTCATTTGTTTATTCTTAAAAAACTCTTATAAAAAACCCCCAATGGGGATGGTCTAATGATGTCATCATATTCAAACAACATGCCATCTTTTGACTGTCACATCTTTTTCTATGTACATAACGGAACAATTACACTCACAAACTAATTAGCGAATAAATGGTAGACATTGACAATTTAAGAAACTTAAACCATCTCCAATAAAGATTTTCACAACAATCTTTCATAAAAAAATAAAAATAAAATATTAAATAATAATATTTATTGAAACAGTTTCTCAAAGATAGGTGGGAGTTTCTATAATCTAAAGAAATTCTTACAATAAAAAGTATTATTTATTTATTTATTTATTTTTATCTTTGTCAAAAGACTCTCATTCCAAATGCTCTTATATAAACTTTATGAATGTGGCCAACTTTAACATTAACTGTTAACACCATTATTCAACTATTAAATCTCTATCATTCCACCATTAGGCAACACATATGCAACTCGAATTAAAAAATTACAAAAAATCAAAAAAGAGACCAAGAAGATCAAAAATATTTTAACTATTTTAGAAAAAAATATAAAAATAAAATAAATCTAAATATTAAAATAAAATATTGAAAAAATTAAGAAAAACAAAATAGGTTTTAAAAATTCAAAAAAAAACTAACTAACGCTAAGAAACAGGTGTCCCAATTGGTTTGCATTTGATTTAGCTATACACCTGGTGGTGAGTTCGAATTCCAGCCAACTTCAATTAAAGACTTTAAGCTATGGATCCGATTGTTGTCGATCCAATGTTTAATTGCTAACAAAAAACTAACTAACCGAAAAGTAAACATGATTACTAAATAAATTAAATATAACCTATTACAATCTAACTAACCAAAAATAGACACAATAACTAACCAAAAAAGACTTAACTACAAGAAGATTACAACTTGATTACAATCATAATCTACCTAATTCGAAAATCCTCAACTGTAAACCTTCAATTCAATATTTGTCACGAACCCTAGAAATTTTCAACAAATCAACTGTTTTCCGTATGATAATAGATGCACATGTATATATGAATTCATGAAGCTTTATCGATGCTTCCAGCACCGTAGGTGCTTTCGACACTAAGTTCTTTAGACAACTCATTTATATTATATGTTTCATCAACTCATTTAGGTGTTTTGTCAACTCATTCCTATGTCTTTTTTCTTCAACTTCTTGAACGTCAATTTGCAACATTTTCAATAAAACACTTAGTAAGACGTCAAAATTATATGATAAAACACCTATTTCTATGTCAAAATTAATTGATTTGTTAAAGAGTTATAGGATTCGTGACGAATTTTGAATTACAGTTTTAGAATTGAAGATTTTTTGAATTGGGTGGTTTATGATTGTAGTTGAGTTGTAATAGCTTTTATTTAATTTAATTTTAATTTTTAAAAATATTTTTCTAATCTTTTAAAAAAAAAGTTTCTTAGTTTTTCAATTTTTTAATTTTAAAAATTTTACTTAAATTTATTTTATTTATATATATATATTTTTCTTGATTTTGAATTTTCAGTGCTTTTTTGGATTTTTTTTAATTTTTAGATTTTTGAAATTTTTTAATTTGATCGTACACGTGTCGCCTAATGGTGAAATGATGGACACTTAAGAGTTGACTGACGATGTTAGCAGCTAATGTAGAAATTGACTACAATTTGGGAGTTCATGTATGTTTTTCTAAATTTTAAGTACCAAATTAAGATTTAAGACGGCTTCAAAAGTTCATTAAGAAATTTGCACTGCGGTAAATGTTCATCAAACATAGGTTATTTTCCCATAAATTGTAACTGTTGAATTCTAGAGAATGTAGAATCTCGCGAAATTTATTTTTACTTTTACGTGGAATCTAGTGAATCTTTCAAAATTAAATGATAACAGCTGAATTTTTCTAAATGTGGATTACTCCAAAAAACTTCTTTTTTAGTAAGGAAATAATTAATATTTTTCAGTTGTATAACTAAATTTTGTTATTGATTTGGTTTTTGTTTAGGTTCAGATCCAGTTTTTTTGGGAACATAGATTTATGATCTATTTGTGTATTTTTTCAGGTACGATTCTTCTAATTTAGATTGATTTTGGTTCGGGGTTTGGGCTTTTGAGACAACATCTCAAAGAAAATATTCCAAAAAACCAACACGAGTCTAACAACTTAATTGAACACAATTTTAAAAAATAATCAGAATAATCAAATCCCGTGTTATAATGCGTGTATAATCCTAATATTATATATATTGGCAGATAATTTGCATATAGGTTAAACTTTATTGTGAATTTTTTTTTGGAGATGTACTATTGTTGTGGTAGCTAAACCTACCAAATAAACTTGTAGCATATTTTATAATTTAGAGCTGAGCTCAAATTTTATCTAAAATCGATGAAGCCACATTAGATTGCAAACGACTAAATATCCTAAAAGCATTTAGATATTTGAATTAAATAATCTTACACCAAATCAAAAATCTATTGTATATCTAAAATACTCTAAAATAAAATTATATATCTAGCAATTATTAGTTATTTCTGAAATTATATTTACTAATTAATTACATATGTTATTAATTATTATTTACAAAATAATAGTATTCTGTCGAGGTCATGTGACACAATGATAATAATAATTTTACAAATTTTTACAATGCCAAAGTTCGATTCTTCTCGAATACATTGGGAACTTTTTTAAAAATATAAATTTTACTTGTAAATTAGATTTTATCGATCCAATGATAAAAAAATAGTAGTACTCTCTATTAAAAAAAGGAGTGAATTATAAAAGGAGAATAATCGATACGAATGTCAAAAAATAAGTAGAACAAATATTAGTAGAGAAGTGAAAGAGAATAGAAATTATGGAAGATAAATGAACTATATTAAACATGACTGGTGACTGCTCGTTACTAGTTACAGCCATTGTCTCTTAAATTACAATATTGTTGGGCCTAATGATATGGCCCAATAGCCCAATAATAAGCTGATACAAACCGAACCGATGTTTTTTGATCCTAGAGCTAGAAACTTAAAGCCCTAGAGTTCTCCACTATTTAAACCTCTCACTCTTGCGTTGTCTTCACTGAACAGCAATCAGTCTTACGTTTTTTAGTGTTAAAGTTTTGGGCTTATTCCATATTCGTCTCTCTTTAGAAATTTTGATCAATCTTCTTCTTCGATTCAACGTCTCTTTCTGTTTATGCTCTCAATTTTATTTCAGTTTTCTCAGATTTATTTGTTTCGAACCGAGGGGTTTTTAAAAGAGGGGAGATCGATGGTTATGATGATGATGATGTTACCATAGAACAATCCAACTCTGATTTCTATTGATGATCTTTACATCATGCACTACCATCTGAATCTCGTTCTCCCCTTTAAAAAGTTTGTCTTTTTAATTCAATTCGTCAACTTTTGTCTGATTTTTATTTTCCTAGAAGAATAAAAATTTATTGTCGTACAAGAGCTTAATTCTGGTGAATTGAAAATTTTCGGAGAAACTCTCCTAACAACAAATATGTTCTCTTATCAGAGAGGACTAAACCGGGTAAAAGAGACCAACAAGTATTAATCCACCTCTAACCGGTTGCTAAGGATCAAACAAACACTCGTAGAAAGAAATCGATGAAAAACGGTTTCATGACCGTCTGTCTCACTTATTGAAGCTCTAAAACCAATAAAAAACAACATTGAGGCAAATAACTTGAGCCTACAGGAATAAGCTACCATCAGAGAACACTTTCCAAACAATTACAGTTTTGAACTTGAGATTGAGAAGATATGGCAACTCCAACCAAACAAACCGTCGGAGAATCCACACTCGACCAATAGAACTAAGATAAAATTTCACCTACGAAAACAGACAAGACAAGATATAGGTCTCTTGCTCTCGAAGGATAAAAACCGACCAAAGTGTAGGATAAAACCTGAACTAAACCAAGACTTATCCAGAGATTAAACTAAAACTAACTGAATAACACTAAAGAGGAAAGGGAAACCTCTGACATCTAAACTAAACCAGAGGCTACAAAGGCCATAACAAGTAAAATAAAGTAGGATATATGGCTCACTCGAACATCATACAGATGAAGAGGCAATTCGAAGAAACAAAACTCACCAAAAGCCCACAAAATTTGATAACCTGCAAGATCGATCAAAAGGTGAAGAAGACTAATCGAATCCCCACATCCCAGCAAAAGAATCTAAAACCTTTTACCATCAGGTTTGAAGAAAATGAGAGAGTCTTCAACAGGGGAGCCATGATATTGATCAATGGGGGTTGAAATATTTTTTTTAAAGACATAAATTTAATCTTAAGAAAATGTCGTAAAGTTATATGGAAAACATATAATTCATTCACTCATATCATAGAAATTCTGTATCAATATCTCATTTTCATAATAGTTTTCTAATTTCTATTATATAATCATTCAATTTTTGATTTTTGTAAATAATTTTCTCAAGAATTAGATTATTTTTAACGAGAACTAAGTTATTTCGAGAATTATGTTGATATTAACTCCAGTTGCCTATGCTAATTTGTTTTTTCAAATCTAATATTGATTAAATCTTATTTGCGATCAACTTTATCATAAAAAATGGATAAGTATATATATATTTAAAAAGAAATCTAACATATGTTATGTAAATTTTGTAAAAAGAATTTATTAAAAATAAAATAAAAACATTAGATTGTAATATAAAATGTCATATAAAACATTAGATTTTTATATGTCATATAAAATGAATGTCAAAAAATATATTATGAGTATTGTTTAACTTGTCTTAGGCCCTATAACTCTCGGCACAGTATTGGTTATACTATATATTAAATGCATGTTTTTCAATAAAACAAACTAAACAATCATTAAAACTATATCTCCAATATGATTACAATATCAAATACTTGTTTCTTAATACTCTATCAGTAATGTACTTCAATTCTTCAATCAATTGATCTTAGCTTTAATCAAAGTTGTGCAACTTCAATTATTTTGGTGTGTAGTGATTTGTTGTTAGCTTAGAAAAGAGAAAAAGATGAGTAGTAAGGAAAAAAAATTAATGATTGACAAATTAGATTGAGTAAATAAATATGAGCTTTATTTTATATTTATATTAGACTAAGATGTTTTCGGTTGGGCTATAGTCAAACTAATATTTGATAGGTATCAAAATTGTTTTAGAAAGGGTGTTAATTGTTAAAAAAATTAATACCTATAAATATAATTTTTAAATCTATGGGTGTCATATGACACCCTTCTCCTACATTTATCTCTGCCATAGTTAGATTCAGTGTAAAAGACAAATTACAGCGACAACGAAGTACAGGAAGCTTTCATCAGTGCTTTCGAGCCTTACAAATAGAGGTGGTGACGAAAGAGTCTTCACTTTTTATCTCAAGTAATCACATTTGTTCTTATATCATTCTTTCTGTATGGTGTTGTGTTTTACGAACATATACAAGTGAACATGATCAACGATATATGTCCAAACATCAATCTATTCGTGCACTGCAAATAAAAGAAAAAGAGATCTTGGATCTCATTTTATGGCTTATGGACAACACTATTTCGAGCTACTATTAATTTGTGGAATACAACTTTATATTTTTGTCACTTTGCATGGGAAAATCAGTCCAAATGGTTTGATGTTCTTGATGCCAATAAAGACATTAACGATTGTGAAAACCATCCATGTATTTAGAAAATTAAATCTAATGGTCCCTATAGAAAAAATGATGAAGTGATATGTTATCCTTGGAATAAGTGATACTATATGTAATCTTTTTCATCCTTTAGAATATTATAATAAAATTAAGACTTTTAAAAGTTCTACAGTTCAAAAGTGTTAAATCAGTCGACATTCATATATCTTCAAGTATATACTTTAGGTCATATATCTTCATTCTCCATCTCAAACTTTCCTCCAACCATTCTACATGACTGTTTTGTTTTCTACAATCATATATTATTAAAGTACTGATAACAACCAAAGAAAAGAATCAAATTTTAGCAAAGTAATATCATACATACAAGTTTGCACTATGGATCAAATGTTAGTTTTCTAGTATGAACAATATATAGTTACCCCAATATGAGATTTTAATCATACTCTAACATGCTACTTCGATTTGTAGATGATATAACCTAACATATCCAAATACCACAACAATGTTGAATAAGTTTCAATAGCTTACACTCCAATATATCTTTAAAAGGAAATTAGAGATAAGATAAGCTCAAAGAGATTCTAGATAGAATTAATAGTTATAGAATTCCATTAGGAATAGGATTAGTAAGAGACATCAAAGGATCTATTCTCTATATATACTTGTGATAATCGAGTCTGTGATTAACACAAGTGAATACTAAGAACGTATAAGTGGTTAGTTTTGAGCTAAGTTTCTAATTTACACAAAGAGTGCAATTCTTTGATACTAAGTGTGTTATTTGATACTTTATTTGGTATCAGAGCAAATGTCCTGCTTTGATTAAACAAGCAGAGATAAATAAAGAGATCCTAAGTGGTGTGTCCGATGATGTCAAACCAACCAAGAAAGAGTTGGTACCATCACATGTGGTGTGTCTGATGTTGACTTCAACAAATTAAACAGTCTGATCAATGAGGATGAATGTGCTTCTGTAAGTGCACAAAGTTTGGGACACAATTGATTCTTGTTCAAGTGTCGAAGAGAAAAATCACTTAATCTTGGAGCAGAAAGTCTAATACTGCAAGTTGGAGAACAAGACTCACCTAAAGGTATATGGGATTCAATAAAGACTAGAAATCTTGGAGCAGAAAGAGTGAAAGAAGCAAAGCTCAAAACTCTTAGGTCATAATTCGAAAGAATGAGGATGAAAGATTCAGATAACAATGATGATTTTCCCGGAAGAATGTCTGAGGTAGCTTCAAAATCAGCAACTCTAGGACAAGTGATCGAGGAACAAAATCTGGTTAAGAAGTTTCTTAATGGATTACCAAGAACAAATACATACACATCATAGAATCACTTGAGCAAGTCCTAGACCTAAACAAAACTGGTTATGAAGATATTGTTGGGAGCTGAAGGCATCTGCGGAGAGAATTGTTGATGAAGAAGAGAAAGAAACTCAAGGCAATCTTCTATATTCAAACGTTGAATACAATAACTCTAGGGGACAAGGAAAAAGTAGAGGAAAAGATCGCGAAGGTTCAAACTCACAAGAATGGAGCAAATAAAATAAGGATAGATCGAATATAGTATGCTTTTGATGTGATATAAAGGACACTTTGCTTCAGTTTGTCTAGAGAGAGAAAAGAAAATTCATGAGATGAATAAGGTAGAAGAAGTGTAATTAGAAATAGTGGAAGCATATGAGTCTCTCTATATGCACGAGATCATATGTCTCAATGAAGAGAAAGTGATGCCAAGGAAGTAAAGTGAAAAGAAAGAAGATGGGCTTTGGTATCTAGATAATGGTGTAAGCAACAACATGACAGGGACAAAATCTTTCTTCTTCGAGCTGAGTATGAAGATAAAATGAAAGGTCAATTTTGTAGATGGTTCTTGTGTCAACATTGAAGGGAAATGATCAATTTTCTTTCAAGCTAAAACAAGAGAACAAAAACTTATAACTGATATCTAATACATACCTGATATCAAAAACAATATTATGAGTTTTGGACAAGCAACTGAAGTTGGCTGTGAAGTAGTAATGAAACAAGACTACTTGACACTATACAATAATAGTGGAAGATTGATTGTCAATGTGAAAAGATCTACAAATTATACATGATCAATCTTCAAATTGGAAAACATGTATTTCTACACTCAAAGATATAAGAGGAAACTTGGAAGTGGCATGCAAGGCTTGGCCATTTAAGTTTTAAGATAATAAGGTCTATGTCAACCGTAAAGATGGTACACAGTTTGCCAAAAGTTGAAGGAGAGAAACAAATGTGTGAATCTTGTTTAGTTGGAAAGAAAACTCGATGTAGTTTTCCTAAGGCAACTCAATATCGATCTCCAAGAGTGTTAGAGCTGCTCAGCTTCTGATTTGTGTGGAACAATTTCACCACCAAATCCTGTACGCAAGAAATACATATTTTTAAATTTTGATGACCATACAAGATACATGTGGACAATTCTGCTAAGAGAAAAAAGTGAAGCATTAGGAGGATTCAAAGATTTCAAACTCTTAGTAGAGAAAGACTTGGAAAAATTTATCCCAACAGTATGAACAAATAGAGGTGGAGAATTCACATAGAAAGAATTCCAAGAATATTTTCAAAGGAGTGTAATCAAGAGGAAATTAACAACATCATATATGCCTCAACAAAATGGTGTAGTGGAACGAAGAAATCAGACATTACTTGAAATGACCAGAAGAATTCTAAAAGAAATGAATCTTTTGAATTTCTTTTAGGGAGAAATAGTTAGAAACGCAACATATATAATCAATCGTGTACCGACAAGAGCTCTACAAAGCTCAACACCTTATGAATGTTTGAGAAACAAGAAGCCAAACATCAGTCACATTCGTGCTGTCTTGATGATGCAAAAACTGAGACTGCAAATCTCAAGAAACTGGATGATTGTTCTCAAACACTAGTACATCTTGGAATATAACCAGGATCAAAAACTTACAGACTCTACAACCCAACCACAAGAAGTATCATTATGAGTAGAGATGTAACTTTTAATGTAAAAGTACGTTGGAATTGGAAGGGAGCTTGTGAAGACAATGATGCAGGAATGTTTAAGATGACTTGGGGAGAAATACTAGATGAAGGACAAGGTCCATTTGCTGTTGGAGTTCATCATGATGATGATGAAAATTATAATGAAAGCTATAGTTCTCAACAAGCAGGTTAAGAAATTGAAATAGAGGAGGAACAATCAAGTAACATAGGAGAAATAGAGGAGAATGATGTTCATTCTCTAAGAACAATAACACGCCAAGTAAATACAACAACTTACCTTAATAATTATGTTCTTTTGGTTAATATTGAGTGTCAAAGACTACTATTATCACTCAATGATCAACCAATGAATTATCAAGAAGCAAAAGACTCCATTGAGTGGACAAACGCATGTCTAGAGGAGATTAAACAATAAAAAAAAACAAAACTTGGACACTTGTTGATAAGCCATATGGAATAAAGATTATTGGTTTGAAATGGATTTTCAAAATTAAGAGAAACGCAATAACTTGCATCCCAAGATATCTTTAAAAAAGAAATTAGGGATAACATAGATTCGGAGAGATTCTAGATAGAATTAAGTTATAGAATTCTATTAGGAATATGATTAGTAAGAGATATCAAAGGATCAATACTCTATAGGATTAGTAAGAGATATCCAAGGATCAATACTCTATATATACTTGTGATAATCGAGTTAGTGATTAACACAAAAGAGAATACTAAGAACGTGCAATTGGTTGGTTTTGAGCTAAGTTTCTAATCAATACAAAAAAAACAATTCTTTGGTACTTTAAAAAAACATATTATGTACATCTATTAGGCTAAACATTGGACTTCATTCCATAACACATCATAAACTTTCAACTCAAAATCATTATATAATTGGTTAATCTCCTTAAACAATGTAGTCAATAATACACAATCAAAAAGTGACAAAATAACTTTTAGTAAAAATATTATGTCCAAATTAATTGGTAATTAGTCAATCCTGTCAAACTTTCATGGTAAAAGGTTTACAATAGAGAACCAAAACAAAAACAACGAATATAAAAACGAAGTGTCTTGATCTTCTGAATCTCTATGTAAAAATAATAAAATACGATTTGTTGCAAAAATAATAAAATTCCTCTTAACAAATTGTTTGTATGAAAATCCATGTTTCAAAGAAAACTCAAAACTGGAACCGGCTTTTTAGTGACAATTTACAAGTTTAAAGCTTCTAATGTATCTCGTGATTAAATATTAAAATTCTGAATGATCTTATTTTGTTATTTAAAAATCCATACATTTGACAAATAGAACATAGTTGGAACTTGAAAATGACCAATAAAATTATTAAGAATTTCGACAAAAAAATGTAGTCAATAATATTAAAAGAGATAAATAACTTAACAAAATTATGTCCAAATTGGTCATGGTAAAAATTTAATAACCAAATATTTTTCTTCTAAATATGGGTCGAAACTTTATTTGACATAATGTAGTCAACACTAATAGTTTGACAAGATTTTAACATTTATTTCACAATAAATAAAATTTAAAAACAAAAAGAACAAGAGTTAAAACCATGGAAGTGGAAGACAAAAGCACTGTTTATTATCAATTCCCCTATGGATACAAAACATTATTATATATTCTCTTTAATATTAAAAAAGTAACATGATAAATTATGTCTTGACTATAAATAAAAGAGGAATAAGAAGAAATTTATAATGTAAAATCAAATACACAAAATTAAATAAAAACAATAAATTTATCAGCATTTTGATCTCAAGTAATCACATATTTTTTTATAACATTCATATTACATGGTGTTGTGTTCTACGTACATATAGAAGTGAACACGATCAACGATATACCGTGTACTGCAAATCAAAAAACAAAGATCTTGGATCTCATAGTATGACTCATGGACAAAAATATATATATTTTGAGCTATTATTAATATCTGGAAGACAACTTTATATTTTTGTCATTTTATATAAGGAAATCAATCCAAATAGTTTGATATTTTTGATGCAAACAGAGACATTAATGATTGTGAAGACCATCCATATGTTTGAAAAATTAAATTTAATGGTCCCTGTAGAAAAACCGATAAAAAATATGTTTTGTTTAAAATGAATAATACTATATATGTAACATTTTAGTCATTCATAATATTAAATTATAGTTAAAGGATTTTTAAAAGTCAGAGCTCCAAAATTTAAAATCAGTTTATATTTATATATCTTTAAATATATTTTAGGTCATTCATCATCATTCTCCATTCCATATTCTCGTTTTTTTTTCTCAAAATTCTTACATTATTAAAATAATGTTAACAACCAAAGAAAAGAATAAAACTTTAGAAAAGTAATATTACGTGATACAAATTTGCGCTACAGATCAAATGTTGTTTTGTAGAAAGATCAATATATAGTACTCTGGTGTAAGATTTTTATCATATTCTAACATGTAACTTCTATTTGTATATGTTATAACCTAACATTTTCAAATACCACAATAAGCCATATTATGTACATTTATTGGGCCAACCATTGTATTCTATATAATAACACATCATAAGATTTTAATTTAAAATTAATTGGTAGTTAGTTAATCCCTCAGAAAATATATTTAATAATATATAATAAAAAAATGGTACATAAATTTTGGTAAAAAGATTATAGAAATTATTAATAATAACCTTTCATCCATACTCCTTCTCAAAAATGCTCTTTCAACCATATCATTTTTAAAAATGTTCTTCTCAAAAACTTTTCAAAATTTCTGATTTTGCCCTCAATTTTTCTTTTTTTACGATTTTTTATTCTGCCATTTTTACATCTCAAAATTTTCCGTCAATTTTTTTGTCCTAAAACTTAATTAAATTTAACAAGAAACGGAAACCTTATTAAATAGTACATTTATTCATATTTATAAATTTTCTTATGAAACTTAATAAGTAGACTATTTAGTTGGTATAATCATTTTATTGGATTTAGATATTAAATAAATCTATTTAGGGTATATTACTTTCTATTTAGCTTGTTTTAAAATTTAATTTTTATATTCAAAATAGTTTATTTATAAGCTTTACTATAATAACTTATGAATTGATGATTTGAAAGGTTTAATAAAATAACTTATTAATATATTATTTCTAGGTTTGATAAAATATCTAAACAGACTTTTATAAATGTTAAAACAAAATTGTTAAATGAAAAAATATTGGTCGAGAAAATTTTGTAAAAAGAAAATATTCGAAGAAAAACTTTTGATATCCCAAATTAAAGTCTTAGGAATGTTTTTTTTTTGTTTTGGTCATTAATGAAAAGTATTTTTTGAGAATTTCCAAAATAACGACGATCTTTTTTAAAATGTCAGCACTATTTGTTTGATCGGATTTTAAAATTTAATAAATTTTAAACTTAAAATAAACAATATTTATATAATAAAGATAACATTTTTTTTGTTTTGTACGAAATAATGAGAGTTTAATAATTAAATTCTAATTGATAAAAATAATAGTAATGGTCTATAACGACAGAATATACAAATTAAAACACAACAACCACAATAAACAAGAGTTAAAAGCATGGAAGTGGTAAACACATGAATGGTTTGTGTTATATTATTGATTCTCCTTAGAATATAAATTTATTTTTTCAAAAAATATCATTAAATTTGAACAATTTTTTGGGACAATATTATAAACATAAGAAAAAATTATGTTTTTGACTAATTTTTTGACCAAAATGTTTGTCAAAATAATTTTGACCATGTTTTGATAAAATAGTTTTTGTGACCAATATTCTGACAAGAAAATTTTGACCCAAATAATTTTTAATAACGTATTTGTCATAATTTATTGACGATTATTTGACTATTTAAATTTTAAGCATAATTTGTGGTAAAAAATTCATGACTTATTTCTCACCATTTTTGAGTGAATAATTGTTTTGACCATTTATTTTTCGTCATAAATTTATAACCATTTTGTTAGTCAAAATATTTTGATTTTTTTTGACTAAGTTGAATTTGTGGACCATTCAATTATGGTAAAACTGAGTCAAAAAAGAGCATTTTTTTGACCAGTTTCTAACTATCATCATGGTCAAATTTTTAATGTTTTCTACTAGTAAAATTAGATGTGAGTTTGATTTGACTATAAGTTAGAAGTGTAACGAGAACAAATTTACAATAGACAGCCAAACAAAAACAATGATTTCATCATCATCTTTATCAAAAAAAATCACATATGTTTATATATTATTTCTTCTACATGGTTTTGTGTTTTGCAAAGCAACCATACATCTACAAGTGACCATGACAAACGATATAGGTCCAAACATCAACTTGGGTGTGCACTGCAAATCAAAAACAATAGACCTTGGATCTCAGACTATTGCTTATGGACAACAATGGGGATTTCGAGCTTCTATTGATTTCTTTAATACAACTTTATTTTTTTGTCACTTTACATGGGGAAATCAATCCAAATGGTTTGATATTCTTGTTGCTCGTAGAGATGCTGCTGTTTGTTTAAATTTAGATCTTCCATGTGCTTGGAAAATTAGATCTAATGGTCTTGTAGAGAGACCGGTAACGAATTATGTTTTCCTTGGAATAAATGATATTATTATGTGAAATGTTAAATCAGTTTAGATATATATATATATATATATAATATATATGTGAAATGTTAATCATTGAGAATTTAAATTAAATAGACTTCTAACAGTTTAATTTGTTGAAAATGTTAAATTAGTTTACATTTATATATCTTTAACAATTTTATAAAGTCATTTTCCATCTAAAAATCTTATCCTTACATCCACAGTTTTGTAAGGATGAAGGATTTTTTTTCAACAATCTTTGTTTTTTTCTTGGTCGAAATTCCTTATATCATAGATTAAAAGCTTAAACGTACCTCAACTAATTTTGCATGATTTTGAATTAGAAATTAGTTTATTCCAATGTCACTATTTTTTTCGGTTTTAATTAATTGAACTATGTAAAATATAATCTCGAGCTCAAATGTAAACTTCAAAAAAGCATAATGTAGTACATATTTACAAAAGTTTTTGGCGTTAAATTGATTTTATATTGAAAATTACAAAAACTTTAATAGAATAAACTTGACTAAGGCGATGCGTAAACCTCGAATGCAAGATCTCTCTACTCTGTAAGTTATATTTCCAAAATTTTGGAATAATGAGGACAAAATGGTGTGGACTGATTTCGGTTTTGGTAGATTTCAATTCGACCTTGATAATGAGGAAAACATAAAAGAGATACTAAAACATAGTCTTTTCACTTCGGATATTGGATGGTCTTACTAAGATGGTAGCCTGTTTTAGACTAGATAGATTATACCATCTGTTATAGGTTTTGGGAGTGGATCATTACTCTCATATATGAGAAGCTACATAGTTTTTGTAGGAAATATTTTCCCTTATGTTATTATCGGAGGTGGGCTTCACACCCCTAGTTTGGTCCATCTAATTTCACAAACCCACCTTGACAATTACCCATCCAACTTCACAAGCACACTACGTCAATAACCCATCTTGGTTTTGGTCTAGGAAGAAGATGGTCCAAAGCTTAATCGATCCGGCTGATACGCATTGAATGCACAGTAGAGTAGCTTAACGACGTGCGAGCAAGACAAGCTGTCTGCAATACCATGTAATGCTCTGCCAAGATGCTAAAAAAACCGGGTTAAATAGTTCTCCATGTTACCGGTTTTTGTAGTTTATCAAGCTAGAGGGGCGAAGTAATCATGACGCCGATCGAACACCAAAGACTTTCAAAACCATGGCTGGTGACGCATAGCACGAACAAGAGGAGCTCGCCCTAGTCCTGTGTATAAATGCAGTTCCAAATCTTCTTCTCTCTCAAGCAAATACCGATTATCACTGTTAACTCATTAAGGGAACTTTAAACTCATTTTGTAATATTTTATTCTCCTCTAATCAATAAAAAAAATTATGCTAATCCCACCACAAATAATTATGATGCAGTTTTTTTAAATCGGGCGGGAGACAGACATGTTCATGCTCTAAGATTTAATTCCAATAATGGTGATAAAGCATTAAGTTATAAAGTTGCTGCTGTTATGCGAGCAACAAATTAAACCTGCAAGATAGGCCATCATCTCCATTTCAGGAAGAATAAAAGTTGTAAGTGCTCATCGTTGACATGTGACAGACAATATCAAAGGAGAGGCTTTGCAAGCAAGCAAATCTATCAAAGGTGTTTCCTAATGTTAATGCAGAAAGATCAGGAAAACAAAGAGATAAATTGGCAGAAATCTCTGCAATGAATGAAAATGTAGCCAAGATTGGATATGATAACTAAGGAGGAAGACATGATGTAGGTTGCAAAAAGAAGTTTATTATTTATGGAATATTACATTGTAAACATTTTTGTATGTCTGGATTGACAAAATCCAATTCATAGTCTACAATTTCACTTCTAAAGTCTTTCTTTTATCTATTATAATATAGCGGAAGAAATCGAATCCTTATGCAAAATAATTAGATGAGTCATCATAACCATCATACTGAGAAGAAATCGGTTTTTAATCAGTTTTTAAGAGATCAGATTAATCGTTTGAGGATCATCATATTTTGATGGTTAATTGTTCATGGGAAAAAGTACAAGTTAACCGAGCTCTGGTTGAAGCTAAATTATGGATAGCATTGATGCTGGAATCATATATTGGTTCAGAATTATTCTTACTTAGTCCAAGGAAAGATGGATAGAAAGTTATTGGGCCATGAGACTAGATCTAATTTACTCAAATAAGATCTCTTGTGGCTGAAGAAATGTGAGCCGAATATTGGATCATGGAGTTTTTTTTCCCTCTATTTATTTTGAACACAAATGACATCGTTTTGGTCTTCCAAGTTAGCTAAATCAATAACTAGAATGAAGTCTTGTTTTGGTTCTAATCAAAATTTTTTACCACATATTTTATATATAGTAAACGTTATTTTTGATAGAACTGCATATGTGGTATTATGGATAATGATGATAGTTTCTGTAGTAAATTGAAGAGAAAAACAAAGTTGTTGGCACAAAAAGGAGTCCAAAAATTCATGTTAAAATCGTAAAATAAAATAAGTAAAGGAGGGGAGTGAGATTCGGTAATCCTTAAATATTTATTTGAAGTCTTCAACATGATAAATGGGTTTCACATGAGGAGATTAGTCAGAATCTATGCCTACATTTCCAATCAAGTTATTAATAATGTTTACTATTTTAATTAGAATATTCACTAAGAATAACGACAAAACAAAGTTATACGATGCAAGTTAGATAAAGCTTATGGAATGAGAAATTTCACACCATATATCCCAATTTGATATTGAATATATAGAGATGATATGATCATATCACAAACATATAGTAGCTAATCTAAGAGAACATGATCTACAAAAAGGCTTCAATTTCATTTTGACTAAAATAGATCCGCTAAAGAGATTTTAGGAAATCTGTTGAGAGAGGATGGCGAAGAATCACATAAATAAAGGACGTCAAATTAGTGGATCAAATAATTAGTTGTCGAAATGAGATATCAAAATGGAGAACAAGGAAATATCCTTAACAATAAACTAAAAATTCTGGAATTTCAAAGAAGATAAAGGAATTCAAGAATGGACAACACAAATTTATGCAAATATCAATTAACCCACGAGAGACATATAAAGAAACATGAAATTTGGAACGGTAAAGTATAAAACAATGACTCAAGAAAGATGACAATAATACAAAATTCTTTTACGCTCAAACAAAGCAGAGAAGAGCAAGGAACCATCTAGTAGGTTTAACCAAAGACCAAAGATAATGTATTAAAAAACATACATAACAGGGGATGCGTCTAAATATTTTGATGGGTTATTTATGACATCAGGATCTGAGAAAATGGTGAAATCCTTGATGGGATCAATTACTTTGTATAACTTTATGTTAATGGCTCCAGCAACAGAAGCATGCATTAGGAATGTTGTTTTCATGTAAATCCTAGGAAAATCTCCAGGACCAGACACGATGAATTTATTATTTTATCAAAGAACATGGGATATTGTAAAAGAGAAGTCTGTTAACATGGTTAACACATTTATACAAAAACAAATCATTTTGATGATAGATTAAATCAAAATAATATTTGCTTTATCCCAAAGTTAAGCAAACCTCCAATAAGACTTTGTAATGTGGATACAAAATCATATCAATTGATCATTCGAGCTAATAGTGTGAATCTCTTATGTTGGTTCGGCCACACATTCTATCAAACAAATATTGAGTGCTAAAATGTCTAAAAATGGATTTCAATTGACCCAAAGTGAAATAAGAACTAACAACACCAAGAACAGATGAGATGCTAAGATGAGATCTAAGATCCACACTGATCTTACCCATCTTCAAAAACCCTAAATATCTACACATAAATCATCAAGTAAACAAGCACATTGGAAATCAAAGCAGAATACATCAACAATAAACTAAGAACAAGATGGTCAACAAGATTAAAAGCGAACGAAATTTGCATTAAACATCCATGAGAAGAAAGTTTGCTCTAGAATTACAAAGTGAAAACGGCTCTTGCACAAAAGAGGCAAAAATTGGGATCCTCCGTTTTTGTGGCATCAAGGAGTTTATATACTCTTTTTCCACTAAACCTAAAAGTAAGTCTCAAATAAAAATACAACTAAGATTCTTCTGAATCAGCTTACTCGGCCCATATGTTGAGTGGACCATAAAGTGGCATTGTTCAACATCAACTCGACGTGTCTGCTAGAGTGGAATTAACTCGACCTGTCTACTGGAGTGAAATTAACTCGACGTGTCTGCTAGATTGGAATTAGCTCGACCTATCTGCCATAGTGGAATAACTCAACATGTCTGCAAGAGTGGAATCGACTTGACATGTCTGCATGAGTGGAATCAACTCGACCTATTTGCCAGAGTGAAATTAACTCGGCATGTCTGCTAGAATGGAATCAACTCCACCTGTCAGCTAGAGTGGAATTACTAGAATACTAACTTGAGCATGAGTGGATGAACTGCATCAACATGATCAACTCGACCACTAACTCGAGCATGATTTGTCGAGTTATGCTTAATTTGCCCATCCTTTGCACCATTCAGTTCCAGAATGCACTTCCTTCTCAAGTCTTGATGTTTTCTTTCATCTCTCGTTTGTATCAATCTTCAAATGTACTAAATTGCTCCTAAAAATAACTCCAAATGCAAAGCGTATGCTATACAAATGCAAACTGTACAAATGAAGAGAAAAAGATTCAAACATGATGCAAATGCTACAAATAATGTATGCATAATGAACTAAATAAGACACCTAAAACTAGTGAAAATGTATACGTGTCAACTCCCCCAAATTTAGACTTTTCTTTCTATCAAGCAAATGCATAGAACTAAGGAGGAAGAGAAGTTGGGAAATGAAAATTCAAAATCGAAACAAGATGATTTAAAGGTAAACTCAATATCCTAGTTGGAAGTTCCGAGATGCAAGTTAAGCAAGCCTTACTTAAAACGTTTAGCCATGCCAATCACAATTAAATATAAGTCCAGCCTCAACCTACATAGTCATTCACATTAACCATTCATTTTAACATTCATTAGAACAAACCACGGATCGAACTATGCATCTCCTAGAAACTTGTTTGGTAAAGGGCAAGGTCGAAGAAATTAAAATGATCTCTTTTAATAATTGGTCAATCAATTCAGCACAAGGATCACTCAATGAATGAGAATAATCTTCAACAAAATGTTAAAGGTAAGAGCCAATATATGCATACAGAAAAAGACTTCATCAACCCATGCACCCAAAATCGAACTCAAACCTATCCAGTCAAATCCCATAAAAAGATCTTAAATGTACCCTTTCAAGACAAGGCTTTTCTTTTCAGCTATAAAACTTTTAAGATCAACTTCTCAAACTTTTCGCGTTGTCAATCTAAGGAGAGGTTTTTTATATAGTGATTTCTTGCGATTTGGGTTTTATATAATATACAATTTTGGTTCTATTCTTTCTTATACCATAACATTTTCTAGACATTTGTCTTTCTTGTCTTTCTTTTGCTTAGAACGTTTATCATAATTTCATTCCCTAAAACCTTTACTAGAACACATATAACTTTCAGATTTTTTTCCCCCTTAAACTCTTTTAACTTAGGAATTTTTACATTTTCTTTCTTTCATTCCTTTCACAAGTATAAGACATAAGCTCCCCACACTGAGAAATCGAAACTACCTAATCTTAACTGATTCAAAAATCATGAACTAGCACTACATGAAGCCATGTTCTTGTTGACTCTCCTCTAACATTTTATGCCAAATTTATAACAAGAAATAGACCTCATATAACACACAACAAGCAATGGATGGTTTGAAAGAAGGAGTCTACTAGGATTAACAAGATATTTGTAAATGGTAAAGGAAATCCAAGTATTATGTGCAATCTACAAGTTCAAACTCGATGCATAGATTTGATAATTAAGAGTCAAATTAAGGTTATCACTTCGTAAGGAATGACATCATATCAAAGCATGGTTTAATCAATTCATGAAGCTCAAAGTAAATATTCCTAGTATGGTGCAGTCTTAACTTTCAGAACATACTAGGCATGCATCAAAGAACTAATAACCATGGCATTGGATCTAGCACAAATCCAACAAGTCTGAATGGTTATATCCTCATAATTCCCAATGAAGATTATACTCAATCCTACATAAGTGAAACGACATGACACTCTTTTTATGAATTTTGAAAAAAATAAAATTTCATGGATTTTTTATGCCTTAAATAATATGTTATGCATGCAGAATCAAGTACACAAATTTGAAACTAAGAACCCAAAATTTAAATTACACAATCCCTTGTGTAACAAATCCCAAAAGAGCATTCTAGACAAATAAAACAATGATGAATAGTGCAATGATATTTACAGTGAAAAGATGGAGTTGGTACTTTATGGAGAACCAAGTATAAAGAAATGGACGCATTTACACTCTCTTTGGCTTCATGGCTTTCTCAACTCGATGTGTGAGGTCGAGTTGGGTTATCCCGGTTTATTATGAGCTCAACTTGATGGCCTGACTCGGGTAGGTGGTCGAGTTAAATGTGTTTTGGCAAGAAATAAGCTCGGTATGCTTACCTCAATGTGTCCACTCGATGTGCCAGGTCACGCTGTGCGTTCATCAGTGCAAATCTTTTGTTTCATGCTCAATTCATGCTCGCACTCCCTTCCTACGACTTGTCAACCTTAAAAACAAGAAATAAGAAAAATGTAAAACAATATATACAAGGATACCATGAGACTTTCTCCCAAGTGAACTTGTTTTATGTAACTAAGCTTGACTTCTCACACCTATTAGACTTAGGGTGGTTTAGAGAGAGGAGTTGAGATCCCATCGGAAGTGGTTCCAACAACCATGTAGAGCATAAATTTCTGTTCATTCATTGGAAGATCATCTCTTTCCTTTGTAACCAAAGTGATAGCTCCGCAAGGCATAACCTCTTTGATGCTAAAAGGTCCTGACTAATCTGCTTTGGACTTTGTTGGGAAGCAAAGTTGCATGACCTTAACAAATGGCTTGGGACGGTTGCTATTCTTCACCCTGTACAGTACTACTCCATCCAAAAATCCATTGGGTTGCAGAATTATTTCAGGTCCAAGATGCAATTTGGGTAGCTTTCATAACTCCTTAGAAGGAGGATGTGTAGTCTATTTGAAAGCAAACAGAGATTCAAGGCTTTTCCCATCTATAACGTCTTCATACATTGTGGCTCTTCTGCGGTAATCAATTGCCTTGCCACTTTTGACCAATACAACTTGAGGGAGCTTAAAAGGTTTAGTGTCTAGCTGGTTTAATCCCTTAACTTAAAAGCTATGTCCTTCAATAGTTGGTCTCCTCTTTGCCTCATTAATGTCGAACTTCATTTTGATGTCTTCTGCAAGGTTCAACTTGATACTTCACCAGCTGAGACTAAAATGGTCTACTAAAGAGTAGTGATCTTGTGGTTCCTCGTCCATATCAAGCACCATAAAGTCAGTGGGCATTTTCACATTGCCAATCTTAATAGGTATATCCTCCAACAAACCATATGACGATCAAATTGACATGTTAACTAGGATCAATGAGAGCTTACAAGACTTGTAGTTGTTGAACCCGAGCCTCTTAGCTACAAAGAGTAACATTAGGCTGATTGAAGCTACATCTTCAATTTGATCTCCTTCATTTTCTTGTCAAAGACACCGTTGTATTTTTCAGTAAATTCTTTCTTGAAGCGTCCATGTAATTTAGGCTTGTATGGAGGTGGAGCTGAAGCTTTGCTTTTTTTCTTTTGAAGATGCAGATTTTTCAACCATAGAAGGTGTATGTCGACCATCATAAGGTCGAGTTTCTTGGTTGAGTGTAATGTAAAAGATGACATTTCTTGTCGGAATTGGCTGAACTCGATCACCATCAGATCGATTTTCTTTGCTGAGTGAGGTCTTTGAAGTGGCAATCTAAAGGTAAATTTTTTTTTGGAACTCCTTCCCTTCCTAAATCACACTGTCCTCAGTGGACTTATCATTTTCAGCACATGGAGAAATCTCTTTGCCACTCCTTAGTGTAATAGATTGGATTGTGCATTCCTTGGGATTCTGAATTGCCTTTTCTAGTAGTTGCCAAGTGGTCTTCAAAAAAAATGCTTGCTGACTCTCTAAATACTTCAACCTTGCATTCAGAGTTCGAATTTGCAGTTGAGGTTGTTATGAGATGCATCGATCTTATGGTGGACCTTAGCAAACTTCTTTTGCTACCAAACATCTGTTTTAATACCCTTAAGGATATTTTCCAGAAAATCTAAAACCTCTAGAGGTTCTGTTGTTTTGGCACATAATCTTTGGTCTGACCCGATTATGGCCTAGATGGACAAAAATATTGTCTTGAGGGTTAATATCGTCATTGTTCCTGTAGGAGAGGTGGGGATTATGCTTGTAGATGTCGTAAGCTCTATAACCTCCTTTTTGATTATGCACAAAGTTGAACTCTTCAACTTAATCATCCTCATCTTCACCCAGTTCTTCTTCACACACACTAAGTGCACTGGTTTATACTGTACCAAGAGCAGTTTGACCAGTTTCTCATTCAAAGCCTTGATCTCTTTTCTGCTCATTGAATATGATTTAGTTGTACCTCTCACAGTTATGTTGTAATCCTCTCTAAACTCACCATCAGCTTGAACTAAATTTTCCACTAGCTCCCAACCACCATCAACATCTTTATTTTAAAATTCTCATTGCTTGATGTATCCAATAACATGAGAATTTTTGGATGAAGACCTTGGTATAGGGTGCTGAGTGAAGACTTAGTGCTGAAGCCGTGATGAGGGAACTGAGATTGGTATATTTTGAACCGCTCCAAAGCTTTAGAGAATGATTTAACATTATTTTGTACAAAGCCGGAGATCACATTGCAGAACTTTGCAGTCCTAGAGTTTGAGAAAAGTGTTGCAAGAAAATCTGTCTTGCACTCAGTACCAAGAGGTGTATTCACATTCACACGTTTACCAAACTAGATAGAAGATTTGTCAAAATTTATCTTCTGCCCGGACATCCTTTCATATTCTACCAAAATACTCTTAAGCTGTACCGCCTCCTCTGTGGTAGCTTTACAAAAGAATAATGTGTCATCCGCAAACAATAGATGAGATATTGCCGGGTTGTGACTTGCTATTTTAATGCCAGATAGAGCCCTTTGTTGTACCGCCCGTTTGACGTTTGCTATCAAAGCCTCTGTGCATAGTATAAATAGGTACGTGGATAGTGGGTCTCCTTGACGTAGACCTCTCCCTGGGACTACCCGTCCACCTGAATCCCCATTCATAAGTTAGAATATTCTACACTAGTTATACAGAACATAATATACTTAATCCATTGTGTACAAAAACCTAACTTTTCGAACAGCGTTGACAGAAAATCCCATTCAACTCTATCATAGGCTTTACTCATGTCCGTTTTAATAGCCATGTAGGCCCCACTTATCCTAGGGGAGGATCGTAACGCATGAAACATCTTTTGGGCTATCAAAATATTATCTGAAATCAACCTGCCTGCTACAAACGCTGATTGTGTCTCAGAGATAATTTTAGGGAGAACCCTTTTCAAACGTAGGCAAAAGATTTTAGAGATTATCTTATACCCTATGTTGCACAAACTAATTGGTCTGAAATTCGCCATCCTGGTTGGTTTTGATTTCTTTGGAATGAGACATATATATATTTTTTTTTAATTCTTTTGGAAAAACACCTGTCTGTAAAAAATTATTAACTAGGTTTATTAAATCCATCTTTCATATTTCCTAAGAGTATTGGTAAAACAAAGCTGTCATCCCATCTGGACCCGGCGATTTGTCGGGGTCCATGGAAAACAGAGCTATTTTAACTTCAGACTCAGACAAAGGTCTAGTTAACCCCTGGTTGTCAAAATCCGAAATCTGCTTCTCAATATCGTCCAACCGGAAGTTTAAACAACCTTGAGATGTGAAAAGATCCTGAAAATACCGTGTTGCCTCCTGGAACATTCCTCTTTCCTGTGCAACCCAATTCCCATTATTATCCATTAATCCCAAAATCCTATTATTCGCTCTTCGATATTTTACCAAAGCATGAAAATACTTGGTATTTTCATCACCAGCTTGTAACCATTTGTTACGACTCTTCTGTTTCCAATAGATCTCCTCCTCTCTATAAGCCTCTTTAAGCTCTTCATTTGCCACCCCAATAGCCCTTAAGTCTACTACTCGGCCTGCATTATAATCCTCGATCTTTTGCTTCAGCTCTGATATTCTGTGTCTACCAGGCTGTACATATACAGATCTCTAGTGTGATATCTCTTTGCGACAATAACGGATTTTCTCAGGTAGCGACACTACGTGCCTTCCTCCATTACTATATCTAATCCAACTCTGTTCCACCGTGGATCGGAATCCTGTTTTTCCTAACCAACGCCGGTCAAAACAAAACCTTTATCCGCTTGACCGGTGTTCGAGGTTTTCTTTAAAGATACAAAGAATAGGCCGGTGATCTGATCCAATCATATCCAAGTAGTGAATTTCCCCTTGTAGGAGAAGATCGTGCCAGTCGCCATTCCCATATGCTTTATCTAGCACACACCGAACAACTCCTATTTGACGCACACCTCTCCATGAACAAAAAAAATTGCCTATTCTCGGGAAACCCAAAAAACCGCAATCTCGTAGCATTTGATTAAAGTCCATAAAAGATGTTATATTTCTCAGTACTCCGCCCTGTTTTCATCATTTCCTGAAATTTCATTAAAATCCCCACTAATTAACCAAGGACCAACCCGGTTGATTCCCATCCTTGTTAACCGTTCCCAGACCTTTGGGCGATTTTTCTGAACATGATCTCCATAGAAAAAGGTGACATTCGATCTGACCCTTAGGATATCTAGGGATATATCGATCATATTCCTGTCTTATTATCGTGGTAGAATAAAGCCAGACCACCACTTAAACCTACTGGTTCAACTGTTGTTAAGCATTGAAAGCCCAAATGAAATTGAATCTTTTCTAAAAAAGTGAATTTATTTTTTGTTTCTGATAAAAAAAGAAATTCAGGTTTACATGATTTCCAAATATCCCTCAGGAAATTAATAGTAATCTTATTCCCTAAATCATGACAATTCCAACATAAAACTTTAAAAATTATGGAGTCATTATTTTAGAGCTTTTCTCTTGCTCCTTATTTTTCCCTTCTTTGAGCTTTCCCATTTTTGGTGTTCTCCTTGGCGACAAGGTGCCCATTATTGCCAGCTTCCGCGTACTGATACCTCGCAATGGCGTTGAAATTTATAAAATAAATTTAGATCTGAATAAATTAGATGTGAATTTGATTTTACTATAAGTAGAAAAGCAACAAGAAAAAGTTTACAATAGCAAACCAAACAAAAACAATGAATTCATCATTATTTTTATTTTAAAAATCACATATGTTTTTGTATTTGACACAATGTAGCTAACACTATTAGTTTGACTAGATTTTAACATTAAAACTATTTAAAGAATTTAATATTCAATTAAAAAGAATTATTAAATATTTAGACACAATTTTAAAAATATTGTTTACAAAAAGAGTTATTAATAAATTAAATATTTATTACAATTCAAAAAATACTTTTAAATAAATAAATTTCTAAATAATAATACATATTATTCATGGGACAAGAAAGTACATGTTAATCGCGCTATGGTTCAAGCTAAAATATGGGTAGCATTGAGGTTGGAATCGTATCATGGCATAATTGTTCTTACTCTGTCCATCTCCAATTGTTACCTTCATTTTTTATTTCATAAACGAAGTTTTCCAAAAATGAAGACATGGTTTGCTTGGTTTACTTCATTTCTGATTTCAAATGAATATATTAATTATATTTTGATCTAACATGTTTATTACTAATTTCAATATTACTTTTCTATTTTTCAAAAATATATATTTAACCCACATATATGAAAACTTTAGTAAAATCATAAAATTTCATTACATATCATATAAATAAATAAAAACTAATAAAAAATATATAATGTACTCGTGATAATTATGTATTTTTAATTTATGTTTTACTATTTAGTTATTTTCTTTTTTTGTCAACATTGGACCATAAATAGCCGGTCGATTAGCCAAGTTCTTGCAAATGTAAGCGGGGGGATTCGATCCCATGATGTGCAAGTGCGCATGGCTCTTGTGAACTTACCACATGCTAGTAGACTAAATGCCACTTGCTACTATTTATTTAAAAGATTTGTTCTTGTATTTTCTGTTATAATATATGTTATTGATGCATTTTATATTTTTTGTTATATCTATTAGTTAGAAATTTCCTAAATTCAGGAAAATTATTGTTTTCAATAATGTTTCTGTTTTTCTCTTCTTATCATACCCTAAAATATTAGTTAAGTATAAAATAATAGAACAATAAAAATAAAACGATAAATTTGCAAAAAATGTCTTATTCAAAAAATACAGAAAAAAATAAAGATTCTTCAAATTTGAAAAAGGATTTGCTTTTCTTCTAACATAGAATTTTGAAGAAAATTTTGAAGAACCAATGAAAAATATTAGGCCAGGAGACTAGATCTAATTAATAAAACAAAATCTTATGTGACTAAAGAAAGGTGAGCGGAATATTAGATCATGGAGTCATATTTAAATATTCACTTGAACATGATAAATGGTTTCACATGAGGAGATTAGTCTGAATCTCAGAGAAATGAGTAAAAACCCCCTCAAATTTACAAAAAAACATGAAAAAATCCTTAAAATTATTTTTGTTGTTTAAAATCCTGAACTTTTTTAAAAATATGGAAAAAGCCATAAACTATTTTTAAGGTTTAAGACCTTAATTTTTACAAGAAAACATAAAAATATCCCTGAAATTACTATTGAAGATTTAATGAATAATCACCTCAATTATTCAAACTGATTTTTAACAAAAGAATAAAGTAATCATTAGGAGAGTTGAAAGCCAAACTATTTTATTTTAGAAGTTAAAATTTCTTATAAGCAATTTAAAAATGATTTTTGACAACAAAAAAGAAATATCATGACCAATTGGTTTCAGCAACACGAGTACAAATAACTCGATGAAAAATGGTTTCATGACCAATTGTCTCACTAATTAAAATTCTAAAACCCTACACGAACAAGCTACCATCAGAGGCACTTTTTGAGCTAGAGATAGAGAATGTGTGGCAACACCAACAAAAAAATCTGTCAGAGAATCCACACTAGAACCAAAAGAACTAAGGTAAACTTTTACCTCCGAAAACCGAGGAGACAAGATATGGGTTTTTTGTTCTTGGAGAAAAAAAACCAACCAAAGCGTCAGATAAATTAAAAATAATTGCACAACACTAAATAGAAATGAGGAACATCAGACACCTAAACTAAACCAGAGGATACAAAGACTATAAAAAGTGAAACATAGAAGGATCTATGGCTTAATCGAAAATCATAGAGAGGAAGAGGCAATTCGAAAAAACAAATCTCACCAACAAACTTTGATAACCTGCAAGATCGATCAAGACTGGCACTACAAGAGAACATTAGTTTAGGGACCATATTTTACAACGTTTTTGGGACGTTGTAAAATAGGGAGGTATTTGCAACTTCTTTACGACGTTTAGAGAAAACGTCGTAAATGAGTTGTAAACATACAACGAAAAAAAACGTTGTAAACAAGTCGGTAATTTACGACATTTTAACGTTTTTCCATTGCTTCAACAATTCGTTGTGAATAAGTCCCTAAGTTGCAACACTTTTACGATTCTATAATTTACATCGAATTAACATCGAATGTCAAAGTAGGTATACACGTTTTTCTTGTTACGTAAAAGGTTTAAATAAAATTAAAACTTGGAGTTGTAAAGGTGTTGGTAAATTTAAAATTACATTGTTAAAACGTCACTACTTTACAACTCCTTTACGACTAAACTGTTTACAACTACTTAAGGATCGTAATTTCAAATTAGATATTTATGGTTAGGTACATGTGTTGTAATTTACTCGTAATTTGCGAGAAGTTGTAAAATCATCGTTAATTTTTTGCCTATATAAGGAGGAAGGCTCTCTTTATTAATCACAACATCAAAAAACAAAAAAAAAACGTGGTTAAGGAGAAAAAAAGACGGTTTTGGGGAAAAATCCCAAAAATGTCTTTCGGTGGAGATATTTTCGAGCAAGGGAAGTGGTTGTATATGCATAGAGATGCTGCCGGAATCGTGACAAAGGAGTTTATGAATGGGGCAGAAATATTCATGCACCAGGCTAGTCAAACCGAAATCACGGTTGAATCGGGTAAGATGTTCTGTCCTTGTCGGAAATGCAAAAATACGAAATTCGCCTGAGTAGAAACTGTTTGGAGTCATATATTAAATAGAGGGTTTACACCGCATTATTACATTTGGTTTCACCATGGGGAAGGTGATAGCGGTCGTGGGAATGACGAAGCAAGTAGTAGTAATTTTAGGAATGTTGATGCTAATATAGGGGAATTAAGTAATTTGCATGATGTTGGTTATCAAAATGAGATTCATGGGGTTGTAGAGCATGATAGGATGCATGAAATGGTCACAGACGCATTTCAGGAAACTAATACTGATCAACCTATAGTTGCTGAGGCACCCAATTTAGATGCAAAAAGGTTTTATGACATGCTAGATGCTGCAAACCAGCCTCTCTACGAGGGGTGTAGAGAAGGTCTGTCAAAATTATCATTGGCAGCTAGGATGATGAATATTAAAACAGAATGTAATTCATCTCAGTCATGCATGAATATGTGGACTGACTTGCTCAAAGAGTATTTGCCAGAAGACAATGTGTGTGCTGAATCATATTATGAGACGCAGAAATTGGTCTATGGTCTTGGGTTGCCGTGTGAAACCATTGATGTATGTATAGATAATTGTATGATATACTGGAAAGATGATGATGTGTTACAAGAATGTCGGTTCTGTAACAAGCCAATATATAAGGCACAAGGGACTGGGCGTAAGAAGGTTCCGTATCAACGGATGTGGTATTTGCCAATAACTGATAGATTGAAGAGGTTATATCAGTCGGAGAGGACAGCAGCTGCGATGAGATGGCATGCAGAGCATTCACAGACAGAAGGCGAGATTAATCATCCTTTGGATGCAAAGGCGTGGAAACATTTTAATACGGTACACAAAGATTTTGCTAGGAATATTAGGAATGTTTATCTTGCTCTATGCACCGATGGTTTTAGTCCATTTGGAATGTCTGGTAGACAATATTCTTTGTGGCCAGTAATCCTCACTCCTTATAACCTTCCTCCGGGAATGTGCATGGAAAAAGAATTTTTATTCCTAAGTATACTTGTTCCTGGTCCTAATCATCTGAAACGGTCTCTTGACGTGTTTTTGCAACCTTTGATTCATGAACTGAAACAGTTATGGACGCATGGGGTTCAAGCATATGATTGTTCTGCCCAAAAATTTTTTACGATGAAGGCGGTGCTTATGTGGACGATAAGTGACTTCCCTGCGTACGGAATGTTATCTGGTTGGACAACACATGGGAGATTGACTTCCCTGCGTACGGAATGTTATCTGGTTTAATTAAAATTGAATTTTATTAGGCGGAAAAAACTGGACAGATTCCTACGCTTCCAGAACTCTATGACGCAACCCAAAGAAGAAATCTGGCGTCTTCGTCGATCCACGTTGTGAGCTGCTACATAGCCAGGTTGAAGCTGCGGTTCAGGAGCGTCAAACGCAGCTTTCCCAGGAATCCACCGACTGTACTCCAGTCCAATTGAGTGCTCCGGAGATCAATGCAATTTATAAGCAGGTATTAAATTAAATACTTTAATTTAAATAATATTTTTTCCCTGACAAATCTTTTTTGTAGATCGCTCCAACAAAAAAGGGACGGATTATTGGCATAGGATCCGCCCAAGATGTCCAGAGAGTCACTTCTAACTGGATTGGCGAAAACTCACTCCGTACTCAGTTGCAAGAATCTCGTGCGGAAATTGCTTCGCTAAAGCAAACGACGGATGAGAAATTCGCAGCCATGGAATCCATGATGGATATTTTGGTTGCGGGCAATCCACATGCATCTGCGGCTTTGGAGCTTAGACATCGCAACCTCGGGATTAGGCCTACGGAGAACGTCGAGGTCGATTTGAACGAGCGGGTGGCTGAAGATCAGGACGACCGTAGCTCTGACATGTTCGACGAATTACTTTGTTAAATATTTTGTAATTTGTAATTAAATTTTTTAAAAACATTTTAATTATATATTTTATATTATAATTTTATTTTAATTATTTCATATTTTAATTTAAAAAAAAAAAAAAATTTCACAATTTTAATATAAAAAAAACATAATAAATTTTAGTCCCTAAATAGTTGTAAATTATTTTCGTCTTTAAATAGTTGTAAACACTTTTCGTCTCTAAGTAGTTGTAAACAATTTCATCTTTAAGTAGTTGTAAAACTTTCGTCTTTACTTAGTTGTAAATAAATCGACTCTAAAACGTTGTAAAATAATCGACTCTAATTAGTTGTAAATTAAATGTTGTAAGGACGTTGCTAAGTTTACAATCAACTTACAACGTTTATATTGGCATCGACTTTACAACGTTTGCCAATATTTACGAGGTTTTTACAACTCCCCCTTTACGACGTTTTAACAACGTTTTTTTTTCGTTGTTAACTTTTACAACGTTTTGTACCTTACGACGTGCAAGACACGACGTTTCACGCGGCGTCCCTAATACGTTGTAAAAGTCCTTTACAACGCTTTATGGACGAAAATGGGAGTTGTAAAACACATGTTCTCTTGTAGTGTGGCAAGCAAAAGGTAAAAGGTGATTATAATCACCAGGGGAAGAAGACTAATCGAATCCCCATATCCCACCAAAAGAATCAAATCACTATCAGATTTGAAGAGAACGACACAAAGTCTTCAACAACCTTTGCCCAAACCAGATTGAACCTTTCTTAACACTTCTGACGATAGTCATACAGTGGCCGGCAGAGCCAGGATATTAATTTATGGGGTCAAATTTTTTATATCAAAAGGCATACATTTAATTTTAAGAAAATGTCATGGAAAACATATCATTCGTTCACTCATATAACAGAAGTTTTATATCACTATCTCATTTGTCATACTATATATTAAATACACCTATTAGATGAGTTGTGATATGAACCTAAAATAGAACCAAACCGTAGTTAACCATAGATCGGTTTAATCCAATATTTCCAAGATCAGTCCATCGCCGACGAAGAGATTTTTGTTTTGTCTTGTCAAAGTCCTAGGAAGAGAATCTTGTCTGATAGAAACGTAGTGTCTCGACCTTTTGAATCTCTACGTAAAAATAACAAAATGTGATTTGTTGCAAAAATAATAAATTCCACTTAATAAATTGTTGGTATGAATTAGCTCTTCATGTGAACTTGAAAGTCCATGTTTCAAAGAAGCATCAAATCTGGAACCGATGTTTTAGTAACGATTTACAAGTTTACAACTCCTAATATGATGTTGTTTCTTGTGATGAAATATTAAAACTCTGAATGATCTTATTTTGTTATTTAAAATTTTCAAGGATCGAATCCTGTTATCTACATTCATTTGACATATATAGAAATATGTGCAATTATACATTTTTCTCAGGATTTTTTTTACCATAATTAGTCAAAAGATAAAAACTTTCGAATATTAATATTGATCAAAGATAAAACTTTCTTTATCAAAACATGGTTGGAGTTTTGGAAATGAAATTGGTCAAAATTTTATTTGACATAATGTACTCAATTACTAATAGTTTGACCAGATTTTACAAAATTTATTAAAATTAAACAAATTTAATATTCAATTTAATATTGAAAAATAAACATGATAAATTAGATGTGCTGACTACAAATAGAAGAGGAACAATGAAATATTTACAATAGAAAACCAAATACAAAATATATAAAAAAAATGAATTCATCATAACTTTTATCTCAAGTAACCAAATAAAATGTTATATCATTCTTTTTATATGGTGTTATGTTTGCAAACATATACAGGTGAACATGATCAACAATATAAATCCAAACATCAATTTGTACGTGCACTGCAAATCAAAAAGCACATATTTTGAATCTATGATTTATGGACAATAATATAGATTTCCAGCTACTATTAATTTTTGGAAAACAACTTTATATTTTTGTTATTTTGTATGATGAGTTTGATATTCTTAATGCCAACATCAACGTAAGTCATTGTGATGACTATCCATGTGTTTAGAAAATAAAATATAATTGTCTATGTAGAGAAACCACTAAAAAAATCTGTTATCTTTGGAATGGATGATATTATATATCTAATCTAATTGCCCATGTAGAGAAACCGGTAACAAGATATATTGTCTTTGGAATGAATGATACTATATATGTAATATACTTCGTCATTCGGAATATTAAAGTATAATCATTAGATTTTTAAAAGTTCTATAGCTCCAAGAGATTAGATCGATCTACATTCATATATCTTGAAGTACATATTTTAGGTCATTCATCTTCATTCTCATCTCATAATTTTTTCCGACCATTTTACATATTTTTTTCAGCAATCTTATATTATCAAAATAGTGTTAACAACAAAAGAAAAGAATCAAACTTTTTAGAAAAGTAATATCACGCGATACAAGTTTGCACTATGGATCAAATGTTAGTTTTGTAGGAAAAGCAATATATAGTATCCTTGTGTGAGATTACTATCAGATTCTAACATGTTACTTCAATTCGTAGATAGTATAACCTAATATTTCCAAATACCACAACAAAAGATGTATGCTTATGGCGCCAAACATTAGACTTTATATTATAACACATGGTAAGCTTTCAACTTAAAATTATTTGGTTATTAGTAAACCCCTCAAAAAATGTAGTCAGTAATATATGATCAAAAAGTGGTAAATAACCTTTCACCCTATCCTTTTCAAAAATTCCCTTTCAATCATTGAAATATCCCTCAACTTTTCAAAATTCTAGTTTTCCCTCAAATTGTTTTCTACGACATTTATTTTTTCCATCATTTTTACATCTCAACATTTTCCCTCAAAAATTGTTTGTCCCAAAGTTTTATTAAATTTAATAAAGAACATTATTAAACAGTATATTTATTCGTATTCTAAAAGTGTCTTATTAAACTTAAGAAGTAGACTATTTATTGGGATTTATAAGTTATCTTATTAGCCTTATAAATATACTATTTTGAATTTCATGAGCTATAATCATACTCTTAGTTTTAAGCATCAAATGGGTGGCTTGATTATTCTTTTAGGTTATTGAGATTTATAACTTATTTTATTTTATAAGATCTTATAGATATACCATTTATTAAGATTTATACCTTATCTTATTGAGTTATAATAATTCTCTTGGGTTTAGATATTCAACTAGGGTTTCGTTTTTCCATTCAAGAGTTGATATAATTGTTTTATTGAAATTATAATTCCGATGAGTATAGGTAGGCTAAGTATTTAGCTTGTTTTACTAATAAGAGTTTAGTTTATTTTTATTCATAATATTTTATTTATAAAGTTTATTAAGATTACTTTTTTTTTTGTCAACATTGGGCCACAAATGGCCGGCCCATTAGCCAAGATCTTGCAAATGCAAGCGGAGGGACTCGATCCCAGGATGTGCAAGTGCGCATGCCTCTTGTGGACTTACCACCTGCCACTAGGCTAAATAATATTTTATTTATAAAGTTTATTAAGATTACTTATAAATTGATTTTTATAAATTTTAATAAGATTAATTATAAATATAATTATAGTTTTTAATAAGATAATTTATCAAAACTATGAGACAGAAAAACAAATTGGCGTGAAAAATTGGTTGGAAGAAAAATGTTTCTATAAATTTTTTTGAAAAAGAATAATAATTTGAAAGTATTTTCTGTTTTTTCATTAATGAAAAGTATTTTCCAAAATATCCAAAAGAGCTGGAGTTGTTTTGACAATGTCAAACTTAGAGGAATATTTTTGAAAACGTCCCAAACAAATATGTCCAAATCAATTGGTAATAAGTCAATCCCCTCAAAATTTTATTGCCAAAAATTATAACAAAATTTGTTTCTTATAAACATGGTCGAAATTTTATTTTACAAAATGTAGTCAACACTATTTGTTTGAACGGAACTAAAGATTTAATAAAGAAAATAAAAATATTTTATTAAAAATAATGAGAACTTCTTTTTGTTGGAAATAAAGAGAATTTAAGTTTCAAACTCAAAATGATAAAATTAATAGTAATGATTTAGAACCGCCGAAAATACAAATTAAAACACATAAACATAGTTTGTTTTATATTATTGAATCCCCTTATAATATATATTTATTATTTATAAAATATCTTTTTAAGGCAACATTATAGATAACTTGTGAGAATAATTTGACTATAAGTAGAAGAGTAACAAGAAAAAGTTTATAATAGAAAACCAAACAAAAACAATGAATTCATCATCATCTTTATCAGAAAAAATCATATATGTTTTTGATATTATTCTTTCTACATGGTGTTGTGTTCTGCAAAACTTCCATACATGTACAAGTGACCATGACAAAGGACATAGGTCCAAACATCAATTTAGGTGTGCACTGCAAATCAAAGACAGTAGATCTTGGATCTCATACTATAGATTATTGACTTCTTTAACACAACTTTGTATTTTTGCCACTTTAAATGGGGAGATCAATCTAAATAGTTTGATATTCTTGCTGCTGTCGGAGACATGTAGAGAAATCGATAAAGGATTATGTTATTTTGGAATAAGTGATATTATATATATATATATATATATATAATTTTCTTCAACATTCACAATATTAAAACTAAATCAACAGACTTTTAAAAGTTTAATAGCTCCAAAATGTTAAATCAGTTTACATTTATATGTTTTTAACTATTATTTAAAGTTATTTTCCATCAACAGTTTTGTAAGGGTGCATGTTCTTTTTTCCAACAATCTTTGTTTTTATCTTGGTCAAAATTTCTTATATCATAGACTAAATAGTTAAAAGTATAATAAATATTGGACCTTTCTCAGGACCTTTTCTGGCAATCCGTCATCGAGCAAAAGAAGAAAAATAAAAAAAGAGTTCGTAAATCGATCACCTTGTGAGCTGAGTCTTCCGTGAGAGCTTTGATCAACAGAAGCGAATCAGAAAAAACACAAACATCTTTAATTCCCAGTGCCGCTGTGTGAAATAGAGCAACTTGCATTGCTTATCCTTCAGCCAAAAGAGGTGATTTTGTGAAGCTTCTAATTGTTGATTTATTTGCCATATTTTTTCCATTTATGTCTTTAATATTTTATCCAAGTACCGATATGAATGACGTCTCATCCCAAGTTGGATCTACCCATAATTTACAGACTGGTTCCTTTCTGATTCTTTTAAGATTGCGATAGGTATTTTCTTTTTCTTCACTCATCATTGATTCGATCTTTTGCCATTTAAAAATTGTTTTTAAATAAGTAAAACTTAATATTCAATTTAAGAAATAATAATAGTAATAAATATTACAACCGTACAATAAAAATTAAGCACATATATGAACATAAACACAAAAAAAAAGAGTTAAAACCGTAGAAGTGGAAGACAAAAACATGGTTTATTGTTAATTCCCCTAAGAAGATAAAACGTACTATTTTATGATTATCTTTAATACTGAAAAAGTAATTTGATAAATTAGATGTGATTTCGATTAGACTAATATCAAGAAGAGGAACAAGAAGAAATTTACAGTATAAAATCAAATACAAAAAATAAATAAAACCAATGAATTCGTCATCACTGTTTTGCGAACCTATACAGGTGAACATGATATGAGTGATTTCTCATCCTATGCTGGATCCACCCGTATTTACAGACACGATCTTTCTTCATTCATCTTTGATTCGATCTCTTGCTACTCTTTTACTTTTGTTATCGCTTTTAAAGTTGTCTCCAAAAGCAATAAGATTAGATTTTCGAATTGAAACTTGTTTCTTGCTGTCTAGATAACCCAACATATCCTCAGAAATATGGAGATTGAGGTTTAACCCGATGGTGGAAGGCATATAAACTTATTACTCTGTGGCAGCAAATCTGTGAAGCTTTGTAAAAGCAGGGTTGTCTCTTCTGGTGCTGACACATCAGCAATTTAATTTCCCATAATCAATCAATAGTATTATCAAATTAAACACACATCATATAAATTAAAACGACATCATCATAAAAAATAACCTACTCAAATCCATACGATTCTGTGAAACAAAAATTAACCTCTCCTCCACTACTTCTTCGATCAATATGCTTAACAAATAAATGATTCTCATCTAATGTAAAATTTCGTTTCCGCCTAATTGTTGGTCCATGAGGGCATAATACATGCTAAACCAGAGGTTAATAATTTTGCCTTATTTCCAAACTTTAAAAAAACCGCACTTGCTTCATCATTCTCTCTAGAAATTTTCCCCTAAAAGGGATTTTCAAAAATATCAATACATCAAATTGATAACTAAGATATCAATAAGTTCATCAATTCATGCAGTCCTTCAAGTAACCATCATTTCTCCAGAAGACTCGATGTGTGATATCAAACCAAGAACAATGCTTGCAGAATTGGTTGAGACAACAGATCTAATAATATGGGATGAAGCACCAATGGCACATCATCACACTTTTGAAGCATTAGATCGACATGAAGAGATATCATGAATTTTACCAACTCAGATGCAGAAGTGAAACTATTTGGGGGAAAGAAAATTCTGTTAGGTGGAGATTTCAGACAAATATTACCAGTCATCTCACAAGGAAGCAGACAAGATACAATTCTCGCAACACTTAATAGATCTTACATTTGGCAAAGTTGTTACGTTGCCACCCTTACCAAAAACATGAGAGTGAAGCAAGACGAGAAAAACTTTGTTGCATGGATTTTACAAGTCGGGAATGTCGACGCTAAAAGTGTCAATACTCTGAATAAAGCGTCTCTACAAAATTACTACATAGAGATCGAAGACACATTACTCTTGCAAAAAGGAGAAAACTCAATGAGAGAAATGCAGGAATCAACATTCCCAAATCTCGAAAACTCTTTCCAAAAACCGTGCATATCTGCAAGGTCGTGCCATCCTAACACCAAGAAATTAAAGTGTTGATAAGGTAAATGATTTCTTTTTAGCAAAAATTGGAGGTGAGATGAAAGAGTATCTTAGTGCTGACACTATCGCCGATGATGATGACCTTGATATAGTTAACCTTGTATACACTACATAGTACCTAAATGCACTCAAGTGTTCGAGATTACCAAATCATCACCTACCTTTGAAGTAGTATGCCCCAATCATATTGTTAAGAAACATAAACCAAAAGCAAGGTTTATGCAACGGGACTTGACTGCTTGTTACTCATTTATGTGAAAAGGTACTTGAAGCAGAGGTACTAACCGGCACCAATGTCAAGAAAAAAGTGTGTATACCAAGGATCATCATGATAATGGCAAATACAAATTGTCCATATAAAATGCGAAGACGACAATTTTCTGTTAGAGTTTGTTATGCAATGACAATAAACAAAAGTCAATGCCAAAGTTTTCAAAATGTGGGTATCTATCTACCCAAGCCTGTATTTAGTCATGACCAACTCTATGTTTCTTTATCTCGCGTCAAATCAAAAGAAGAACTATGAATTTGGAGTGCCACCACACAAAAAGAAAACAAATCAGCCATTAAAAATGTCGTATACAAATGGATTTTCAACAATCTTCACTATCATGCCACATGTAATTTCATATACAACAAATACCCATATTAATGTACGAAAGACTTCAATGTTGTAATTTTAGTGGTTCTATATTCTACAGAAAGGAACCGAGAAAAACAAGTTCAACCACTTGAACATGGCCAATATTCATCAAAGTAGTCTCGACTATTGACAAAATATTCAGCCGAAATATTGTTCATCAATATTTAAAACATTTGTTTATCTTTCCGTAATAAACCTCTCATAGTTCTCCCAGAATTTTAAAAATTTGCAACAAAAATGACATAACTTAAAAAAGGATCGCGCCGCGTAACGCTAAAGGACTTTAAAGCCAAAAAGTTTAACAGCCAAGAAGAAAAATCAAAAAATTTACAATAATGATACAATAAATCAAAATATTAGTATTACATGAAAAAACAATTACAAACACACACATGACCGTTTTCTCGTAAATTTATTCTAGATTGTAAATTATTATTTTTGTTTTTGCTTTTATTAAGGATTTTTTTATTTATTTCTTGTACCATTGAATAAGTCTATTAAACAATTAATTCAACAAATAGAAAACTGAGAATACAAATGGTATCTTCATCATCAACTCCATATTCAATATTTTTTTTGTTTTCTTAATCCACTTAAATAAATCTCATTAACCAAGTAGTACAAACAAATTCACTTGGAGTCAAAATTAATTAAAAGTCTGAACAGACATGTGAGATATTCAAATAAAATGGAACAAGAGAAA